>JAIGNY010004504.1:87500-220318 GCA_020152595.1 Chiridota heheva
CTTTCCTTCCTACCTCTAGAATGATCTGACCTCTCAGGCACAATTTGGCCTTCGTTGTCGTGGTGTCGTTAAGACCTCATCAAACAAACAAACTTTCTTATAATGGATGACAAACTTGGTCATGAAACTCTTCAAACTTGGCAAGATTGTTTCCTTTTAAAATCTTTTCCTGCACAAAATGACTTAGCAATTTCTTGTCAAGACTGAGAAACAAAAATATGCAACACTTTGTTCAAGACTACAAAAGGCCAATTAAGATTGACATTCCAGTAGTTTTTTTAGTAACAAAATTTGGCTAAATCCCATTATTTGCATTTCATTATCATTATTTAATTTGAAATTTGGGGTCAAGTACTGTGTAACAAAAATAAATCAATTATTATTTCTTCTTAAATTAGTTAACAATGTCAATGAATTGACACAGCTTGCAAGGAATCCACTGTTAAAAATAAAGGGGTAAATCTTCCATCATAGTCTTCAGAGTATAGGATCAAATTTTACTACTTTTCTTTCCTGCTGAGGAAATTTTTAAAACTTTTTTTTTTTAACTGAATAGATTTCAAAAGGAGTTTTCTATGAAATTATTTTGAGTTTCATGTCCAGGTGTGAGAGTCCTGGGAAAGAAATGAAAATCAACAGAATTTGATGTTTTCCTATGCATCATTATAAGTACCTTTATGGTTGCATTTTGTAGTGTCACTTGGGGTCAGGGGATGAAGATTTAGCATGAATGGAAATTATAAAGGTCAAAATCAAAAAAAAAAAAAAATTATTGCAAAGATTTATCCCAGTCATCCAATCACATTTTAATGGGAGTTTCAGCAAAAGTATCTTGAAGAAGTGCTAATGTTTTTGTTTAATATGATAAAATTATCTCAAGTGAAGGGACTTATATAAGCATATTCGTTCGCCTAACATAATTATTGGAGTGACCCCAAGTAGGACGCATACTTTTGTGGCGTGAGATTTGTTTGTGTCCCTCCCCCTTGGGACCATTAACAACCCTGGGTATGACACATCATAATTTACTAATACTATTAATGCATTTTCGCCAAACCATCGAGTCGGGCCCTTTTTGCATGCTGGTTATGCAACGTTACTAGCCCACAAAATTTTTCAGGGATAATGATATGTTAAAAACACAAAGAGGGAGGGTGGAATCACTTTACATGCACCATTAGTATACCCTAATGAATTCTACCGCACATTCTACTGGATGATAATTACACATTTTAAGCCAGTGCCCACTTCTGCCCCACACGCCTTACCATTTTATGCATAGAAATGACCAGATTTACACAACCAATTTAGTTATTCATAACAGTCCCTGCTTTAAAACTGATTTTCTAGCTCTCTCTTTCTCATCAAGATATACACAAGATTCCATTTACAATGAACTTTATTCTGATCAGTCGTAGAATGAAATAGAGCATGTCCCTAGATTTAAAAGCAAGCAAAACTCAAAAGTTATGATACCAAGCAAAATTTACAAAGTGTGCTCACTCTGCAACATTCAGTAACAAATCACTGAAGGCACATAAAATTGAAGAACATTTGGGTACAACGTTAACATAAACAAAATGTTGTAGCAAGTACTGTAGTGGTTAATCAGCTTCATTTTGTCTTCAACTGGATTCCAGGATGAGCTTACTTATTATGGTGCCAGCCTACTGGTCCGAAGGCCCAATAGTCAGAAGGTTCAATAGTCCAAAAGAAAAGGCCCACTACCGAAGGTCCAATAGCTTGAAGATTCACTAATCCAAAGGTTCACTAGTCTGAAGGCTCAATAGTTCGAAGGCCCTATAGTCCAAAGGCCCAATAATCTGAAAGCCCGATAGTTTGAAGGCCTAATAGTCCGAAGGTTCAATAGTCTAAAGGTATACCCTAACTCTAAGCTTTGACCTATTAAGCCATCGCACTAGTGAACCTTCAAACTATTGAACCTTCGGACTAGTGGGCAATACCCTTGTCCAATCTGTTTGACATCAAGAGATATGAAGACACTTTGGTATGAGCCAGTCAGTGTTTGAACCCATGACATTCCCATTTGGGGAAATGCTCTACCAACCAATAAGGATCATCAAACCAAACCAATTGTTTTATGTACATAGGCGTCACTAGAAATGCTATGATTCAACCCCCTCCCCCTTATTAGGAGGGGCGGGGAAGGGCGTCGAATCACAAAATGATGGCGCCCTACTTTCTTTTTTCCCCACACGCAAAGCATGAGATAATCGGCGTGGGGTCCATGCAGGGGCCTCTGCGATTTTAGTCAAGAAGGCCTAAAAGTGGATGTAATTTGCCACGTTTTTATGTATTCTTGCATGCTTTTATCTACACACCGGGGGTATGTGTGACTGAAAGTCTGTGGGGGTGCTACACTATTTAAGGGATTGCATCAGTCCTGGAAGTTTTTCGTGCCACACATCCTATTTTTATGCTTTCTGTGAATATAGTATGATTGCTGCTAGGAACTAGTCCTATATACCAGGGCATATATTGCATAGCCTTGGTTACTAAGCATATAGGTACAGTAACGGGGTTTCAGGAGCGGGTAGTCCAGGGATTCGCTTTAGAGCTAGATCTGTGTACAGTACATCATACCATCATTGCATCTACGCAATTTGTTGATGTAATAATGTGTAGAAATACGTCGATTTTTGGGATAGGCCTATTTCGTAACTTCTTGAAGAAATGTTTTCTGATAGGCGACCCACCATCTTTGGTGATGCATGTGATTGATTAAAACACCTTTAAAAACAAACATCCCCCTCCTGTCCTCCCCTCCCCTCCTGTCCTCCCCTCCCCTCCTGTCCTCCCCTCCCCTCCTGTCCTCCCCCCCCTCCTGACATCCCCTCCCCTCCTGTCCTCCCCTCCCCTCCTGTCCTCCCCCCCCCTGTCCTCCCCTCCCCTGTCCTCCCCTCCCCCTCCTGTCCTCCCCCCCCCCCTCCTGTCCTCCCCCCCCCTCCTGTCCTCCCCTCCCCTCCTGTCCTCCCCTCCCCCCTCCTGTCCTCCCCCTCCCCTCCTGTCCTCCCCTCCCCTCCCCTCCTGTCCTCCCCCCCTCCCCTCCTGTCCTCCCCCCTCCCCCTCCTCCCCTCCCCTCCCCTCCCCTCCTGTCCTCCCCTCCCCTCCTGTCCTCCCCCCCCCTCCTGTCCTCCCCTCCCCTCCTGTCCTCCCCTCCCCTCCTGTCCTCCCCCCCCCCTCCTGTCCTCCCCTCCCCTCCTGTCCTCCCCTCCCCTCCTGTCCTCCCCTCCCCTCCTGTCCTCCCCCCTCCCCTCCTGTCCTCCCCCCCCCTCCTGTCCTCCCCCCCCTCCTGTCCTCCCCCTCCCCCTCCTGTCCTCCCCCTCCCCCCTCCTGTTCTCCCCTTCCCTTCCTGTTCTCCCCTTCCCTTCCTCCCTTCCTTCCCCTCTTCCTCCTGGTGACACCTATGATGTACAATCAATTTTCTTTCTGTATTAAATAACAAACCCTCACAATTACACCCATGATAGCATCACAACTTGCATTATTACTTCAATCTTTAAATAATTTGGTTTGGTATTACCTTACAAATTTGATGTGATTTTTTGTAAGTTAAAAACCCTACCTGTTGTCATTAGTTCTTCAAATTAGATCTGGGCAATCACAAAGGTTTAGGATGAAGGATGACAGAATTGATAACGCAAGCCATACTTTGTCACTTTGACTGCCAAAATCAATTAGCAGTATTATAACACCAAAGGTTAGCCATTTGCCAATGACAAAACATATTGTGATTTCCTGCTCATGCCCAGTTTTGGCATTACATCAATTAGTAGTATTTATTACACCTTTGCTCTCAAAGGTTAGCCATTTGACGATGACAAAACATATTGTGATTTCCTGCTCATGCCCAGTTTTGGCATTACATCAGTTAGTAGTATTATTACACCTTTGCTCTCAAAGGTTAGCCATTTGACAATGACAAAACATATTGTGATTTCCTGCTCATGCCCAGTTTTGGCATTACATCAGTTAGTAGTATTATTACACCTTTGCTCTCAAAGGTTAGCCATTTGACAATGACAAAATGTATTGTGATTTCCTGCTCATGCCCAGTTTTGGCATTACATCAATTAGTAGTATTATTACACCTTTGCTCTCAAAGGTTAGCCATTTGACAATGACAAAATGTATTGTGATTTCCTGCTCATGCCCAGTTTTGGCATTACATTGGGGCATTTTTCCTACAGCGAAATGAGATCTCTTTGCCGCCTGTGATATTATTTCCCCCCAGTGAGATCGCTTTGCCCCACGAGAATATTTTGCCCCCGTGAGATCGCTTTGCCTCTCGAGATCACTTTACTCCAGTGACATCTTTTTCCCTCTGCGCCCAGTGAGATTACTTTGTCCCCCCACGAGATTGCTATCCCCCGAGATTACTTTGCCCCGCAAGATTGCTTTACCCTAGGAGACAAACCTGCCATTCTGTCCCCACCCCCAAAGCATCAAAACCGTGGTGCCACCCCTGCTCATGCCACCTGTGGAGAGGAATAAACTGCACAAATCAGTATTTAAGTCTATTGAAATGGATACACAGCATTGGATTAAGATATATTTTGACTGAAGAGAGAGACAGATCACATCAAATTATACTCCAGTAGTACATTTATTTACAAAATCATTTTCAAAACATGATTGTTCTTTTTTTTAAAAGTACCTTGTGATAGATCAGATGGTGAACTGTTTGAGTATTTCGGTTCTCTGATACCATACTGGATTTCTGCCTTGCCGTGTTGGCCCTTGATATGACACACAACGCATAATAGAGCAGAAAAGTACTATACAGCTCTTTTCATGAACCATACTGGTACCCTGGGATATGAAATAGAAAAGTAATAAAAGAAAATTGTTGTTTTTTATTCATTTACATCATTGTATTTGCATCATCATATGTCGGAGGCTTACTCTTCATGATCCTTTGGGGTTCAAGTATTCTGTTCAGAAAGTGTCCATGAAATTGGTAACATCTACTGATGTTGTGCTAAGGATTGCCGCTGATGCCTAGAGCTTAAATTGGTAACATCTACTAATGTTGTGCTAAAGATTGCCGCTCAGCGGCTGATGCTTAGAGCTTAAATTGGTAACATCTTCTGATGTTGTGCTAAGGATTGCCGCTGATGCCTAGAGCTTAAATTGGTAACATCTACTGATGTTGTGCTAAGGATTGCCGCTGATGCCTAGAGCTTAATTTGGTAACATCTACTGATGTTGTGCTAAGGATTGCCGCTGATGCCTAGAGCTTAAATTGGTAACATCTACTGATGTTGTGCTAAGGATTGCCGCTGATGCCTAGAGCTTAAATTGGTAACATCTACTTATGTTGTGCTAAGGATTGCCGCTGATGCCTAGAGCTTAAATTGGTAACATCTACTGGTGTTATGCTAAGGATTGCCGCTGATGCCTAGAGCTTAATTTGGTAACATCTACTTATGTTGTGCTAAGGATTGCCGCTGATGCCTATTGGTAACATCTACTGGTGTTATGCTAAGGATTGCCGCTGATGCCTAGAGCTTAAATTGGTAACATCTACTGGTGTTGTCCTAAGTATTACCGCCAGTGCCCAGAGCTTACATGTACATGAAATTCTTTCCTGTAATCATACATATAATATACATGTATGAGCCTAGAGGCTAGAGCATATCTGAGGTAATGCATGTGCTATGCAAATGGATAAATGCAGGCTGTGTGATAATGCAGATAGGGCAGTCTTCCATGTTGGATATCATTTTGGTTGACATGGTGTACCTTGAGAAAATTGGTGAAAGAAGTGTCCACACCGATTGATTGATTTCATCGTTTAAAAAAAATCAAATCAAAATGAAAAATGATTTCAGTTTTAAGAATAATACATTACATAATTAAAATTTGCATTGAACTTCTACTTGTTTTTTTTTTAATTTTTATCATCAAATAGCAAATCACTTATATAGCACATGTACAGTAACTGACACATTGACAGGCTTTCTGAGGTGTTTTATTCATTAATTCACGGTAGCATCATATTCAATACACCTGATCGCCTCTCAACAAAATGATTAAGAGAGACTGTGAGAGGAAGAAAAAGTGCCCCGTGGCTTATCATTATCGAGTTACATGTTGCTTTTCAAAATTATTTAGTACAGATTACCCTTTGATAGTACAAGAAATGCCTTTTGTAGATCTGACCAAACAAAAATAATACAAAGTTTATACACCAGCATAATTTCAGCTGCTTCTTGCCCACTTCCCTTTATTCTTCTCAGCATCCATAACATCAATTAAAAACAGGAATTTCTAGAAAATAAATTTAAAATGTTTATTGCATACCTCTATTAAATAAACAATGTGGTCTAAGCATGGGGGTACTAAAGTGGTACCTCCATGGTCTAAGTACTTTCTATTTTTACCAAATTAGCCCTGCAAATTATAATCTGTATAGCCTGTAAGCCGTAAAGAGGCAAATGAATTGCAAATTTTGGATTTTGGATACCTACTGTATCTATGCCTATTCTTTGCCTTGTGCTGTTGAAGCTCTGTTGGTCATAGCCCTCCAACCACATGAAATATTCAACTGCTCATACTAAGCCAATGTACTTATCATCACTCCTACTCTTTATGTACTATGTCTGTTTTGCTGTTCCTTTTCTCTGCTTATATCTGCTTCTCATCTAAGAACAGTCTCTGAAGACCATTCCTCTTACCATGTGAGTGACCCATATTTGCTGTTCCTTTTCTCTGCTCATATCTGCTCCTCATCTAAGAACAGTCTTTGAAGACCATTCCTCTTACCATGTAAGTTACCCATATGTGCTGTTCCTTTTCTCTGCTCATATCTGCTCCTCATCTAAGAACAGTCTCTGAAGACCATTCCTCTTACCATGTGAGTGACCCATATTTGCTGTTCCTTTTCTCTGCTCATATCCGCTCCTCATCTAAGAACAGTCTCTGAAAACCATTTCTCTTACCATGTAAGTTACCCATATTTGCTGTTCCTTTTCTCTGCTCATATCCGCTCCTCATCTAAGAACAGTCTCTGAAGACCATTCCTCTTACCATGTAAGTTACCCATATTTGCTGTTCCTTTTCTCTGCTTATATCTGCCCCTCATCTAAGAACAGTCTTTGAAGACCATTCCTCTTATCATGTAAGTTACCCATATTTGCTGTTCCTTTTCTCTGCTCATATCCGCTCCTCATCTAAGAACAGTCTCTGAAAACCATTTCTCTTACCATGTAAGTTACCCATATTTGCTGTTCCTTTTCTCTGCTCATATCCGCTCCTCATCTAAGAACAGTCTCTGAAGACCATTCCTCTTACCATGTAAGTTACCCATATTTGCTGTTCCTTTTCTCTGCTTATATCTGCCCCTCATCTAAGAACAGTCTTTGAAGACCATTCCTCTTATCATGTAAGTTACCCATATTTGCTGTTCCTTTTCTCTGCTCATATCTGCCCCTCATCTAAGAACAGTCTCTGAAGACCATTCCTCTTACCATGTGAGTGACCCATATTTGCTGTTCCTTTTCTCTGCTCATATCTGCTCCTCATCTAAGAACAGTCTCTGAAGACCATTCCTCTTACCATGTGAGTGACCCATATTTGCTGTTCCTTTTCTCTGCTCATATCCGCTCCTCATCTAAGAACAGTCTCTGGAGACCATTCCTCTTACCATGTGAGTGACCCATATTTGCTCTTCCTTTTCTCTGCTCATATATCCGCTCCTCATCTAAGAACAGTCTCTGGAGACCATTCCTCTTACCATGTGAGTGACCCATAAACCTAATTCATCTTGCTCCTGATTAAGATTTCTCTCTCATTTCTCTTTTGACTCTTAATCTATTTTGCAATTCAATTGACTAATGATAAATAATTACTGTACAACATGACATCTACTGTCAGCTACCTTAGCTGTCATGATACAACAAGTATGAATGTGAATCTTTGATGTACAGTATACAGGCTGAAAGTTTCAAATAAACTGCAGTATCTAAAAGAAAACAATTAACACAATAAGTTAATTGGAACCTGTGGTAAGTTACAAAGGGACTTCAATTGTTCAAATATTTACATCCCAACATCCCTTTACTATCTAGTAGTAAATCAAACTTCTGGTAAATTTGGAATCTTTCACCAACACAGGTATTGACCGACATGGACACCCAAGGCCAATTATGGCCAATATTAGATCCTTCTTTTCACTCTATCTTGGCACATTTAATTATAAGCTTTTTTGTTTGATCAAATACACACAAGAATCATTGTTTTAATCTTAAAATAAAGCACAACAATTTCTTTACTTTTAAAAATACATTACTTCACCATCCTAGTTGAACATATCATTGGACATTGCCCCAGCACCTTCGGGTCATGTGTAAAGAATGACTAACGTGCAAGTTAAATGGCAAGTAATATTAAGACGTTTTTCTTTGTTTTTGTTTCACCCATGCACCTCCTCTCTTAATCACAGCCTTCTGACTTTGTTCTTGAATTTCTCTCATTCTCCCCTTGTTTCCTTTCCTTCCTACCTTTAGAATGATCTGACCTCTCAGGCACAATTTGACCTTCATTGTAGTGGTGCCGTTAAGCCCTCATAAAACAAACGAACATATTAAGACTAACGTTAAAGATATTATTAAATTAATATTGTTTTTCCAAAAATTAACAAAACAAGGGTTGTATGCCATGTTTTAATTAATATTATTTAATTCTAAATATGTCTATTGCAATTAAGTTACAGTAACTTAGTAGTACCATTATATTTGGAGTTTAAAATGATTGTGCACATTTTACCATCATCATCTGAATCTGTGTGTTGTAGCATTGGTTCAAGTTTAATACATGAATAGGTCAAACTTTAACTTCGAGAGATGACTTTCAGTAGCACCTCTCTAGCCAGTAAATTTCTTGACAAATATCTATTGAAAATTTTAATGATATAGATTTTAAAAAGGGGAAAAAATTAAACTGCTGAACTTTCTGCTCAGAAAGAAGTCTGACCTGGATTTTTTTCAGGTTAGGCCTATTGTGCAATAAAAATGTGTGCTTATGCATCAGTGTAATGTTGTGAAATAGGCCAATCGAATTGAAATGCCTGTCACACAGTTGTGGGATTGACATGTTAAAGTTACAATCAATGTATCTCTTCCATCCAGGAAAACTGTGAAACAATAACTTTTTCGTGAAACCTCACGGCATTGTCGTATACTGCTAAATTTCACTATTTTTGAGTCAGATTTCATGGCAGAATTAAATAGATCTGCACTAAAGTGTACCTCCTGCCAAAATCAATAAAATGTTTATTCATTTATTCATTAGATTTTTCATATATAGTGATATTTTCGGGTGTTTAATTTCCGAATTCTCCCACATTTAAAATAAAATGAATATTCATTAGCTCATTAAAATGGCATCTATGCACAACCTGCGCACAACAAAACCCTGCTGCAGACATGCGTGTTAGAGCCAATTTGGTACAAAAATCAGGTTGATATCATATTCTGTTCAAGAGATATGGATTTTTAAAGATTTCCCAATTACATTTTGAAGTTTTCGTATAGTATGATGAATTCGTGTTTGATGATGTCATAGTGACAATTCCATTGCAAATGTTTATGTATTTGTTTGAACGTTAATTGGTCGTTTCTGTATGATAAGAAGCCATTTTTCCAAAGTAATTGAAGTAGGGTATATTTGAAAATGAATATAGATACTGAACTTTCATCAATTTATTTTTCAAGCAGCTTCTACTTATATGAAAGGATGATAGATTTTAATGAAATACATAACCTTTGTAATAGAATGTGTTGCTGTGATGTCATACTGAGCCTTTTTTTATTCGTTTATTGGCATTTTTTGAGAACCTTAAAGTTTGAATATCTCCTGGTAGGAATAAAATATCAATATGATTTTTGTAGTAAATTGTTTCTAAATTTGTTCTCTTTCTAGCTATATGAAAGGCTACGAAAAAACATGGGAATACTCCTTTAACAAAAAAGACACCTGCACTATGAGAATGATGCAAAAAGGGCATCTAACCATAACCCTAACCTATGTTTTAGAGCATGGAGAAAAATATAAGACCATTTTGACAATAAAAATATGCTTCGAAAAAAACGTTAGAGGGAAATGAAAATTTCCCCTCAACGAATGTTTTCCCCATTAGAGTTGAATTTTTCAGCAAAATGTTTCACCTTATGGTCAAAATCTTTGCCTGTCCATATACCTAAAGTAAATAAAAGTTTTGCTTAATAAGTTCAGTTTAAGTTGATTACACTTATATGGCACATTATCTAAATAAAATATTCTAATGCGCCTTACAAAATATGCATATAAAGAAAATAAATACAAATGTGTAAATAAGATAAGCATGAAATTTAAAGAAAACAAAGAACAAGAAAATTATGACGAGGACTTGAAAGCACAATTAAATAAGTGAGTCTTAAGCAAGGTGTGGTATTGATTAAGGGATTGAGCAGATTTGATTGAAAGAGGTAAGTCATTCCAAAGTTTTGGGCCAAATATTTGCAGAGAGCGATCATTATATGTAAGTTTACTTTTTGGAACATAAAGGATGAGGTGGTTTTGAGAGCGAAGGCGGTAACTAGTTTGTTATAATGAAACATGTCGGTCAAATATAACGGGGCCATGTTATGAAGGGATTTAAGAATTAGGATTAAAATTAAAATTTAATTCTATATGAGACAGATAGCCAATGAAGATTTTGCAGTAGATAAAGTGATGGAGTGAAACAGTTGCTTCTTGTAACGAGCCTTGCAGCATAATTCTGAACACGCTGCATCTTTTTCACCGTAACACCTGGCACCCCTGCAAGGAGGACATTGCAATAATCTATGCAGCTATGTACAAGTACATTTACAAGTAATATTGCAGAGCTTCTGTCTAGAAACGTCATACACCTTCTGATGTTAAATAAATTGTAAAATGCAGTTTTGCATTTGTGATTGACATGGTCAGCCATACCTCGATCTAACCAAGCGCCCAGATATTTGACAGTGGAAGATAATTTAACACAGTCGTTACCAATTGCAATACTGCCAATATTTAATTTAGTTGGTAATTGGATCCAAAACTAATGACTTCACTTTTTGAATCATTCATTTTTAGTTTGTTGTAAATCATCCAATCTTTCACTATTTTCAAACAACCTTCAAGTTAGACTGAGATCACATTTGATAGATCATTAGCATTAGATGACATGTATAAGCTGTGGTCATCAGCATAACCATGAATCCTGGGAGAAACAGCTATCAAAGCAGCTATCAATAATTTGACATGATTACAATAAAACACTTGCGACATGATTACAATGAAACACTTCAACATGATTACAATGAAACACTTGCAATATGATTACAATAAAACACTTGCAACATGATTACAATGAAACACTTGCGACATGAATACAATGAAACACTTGCAACATGATTACAATGAAACACCTGCAACAATACCTTTAAGCATGTCATGGTGGTTAATAATCTCTTGTTATTTAAAAAAAAAAAAAAAAAAAACCTACATACTTTGTAATCTTAATCTACAGAAGCCAGGTTGCTATTCCATATGCCAATATTATTTATTAATAAGAGGCTGGAACATTATATAAGTTAAAAATTGTTCAAATATTTCATATTTTAATTTGATTAATTTGACACCTATTGGAAACTCAGTCCTTGAGCTAGGCGTGATGAATAACTATAGTTATAAATTTTCAGTCTATTGCCCTTAAAATCACCAGAGTTTAAATAACTCACTGATAAATACATCCAAAGCAATCCAAAGCAATCCTCTGCCACAAGTTACACGCTTGGCTTGGCCTGGCAGTAACCCTTCTTTTGTTTGCGTACAGTGTATAATAACTGATGCGTAAAATAACTAGGTTATCTGTGATGAGATTCTTAATTGCTGCTTGTGGAGTTTGAAGTTAACCTGCAGAAATGGAGGTTCTTGCGGGTGAAAAGACTGAAAATTTGTTGCGAGAATTGGGCGTAATGGGATATTTTGGTGTTAAACCAGGGATTTAAATGACCACTCCCTGGTTAAACAGTCTCATGGGCGTTGTGCAAGGCAATGATTGTTTATATGTACGAGCTCGTGATCAGACCTAACGCATGTGGCGATCAGATCCCCTGATTTCCTATCTGTGAGATACTCACAGGATCTGATCCTAATTGCTTCCTAGTGGATGGTAGGATCATCATCTGCTGCTGGCGATCGGATCCACTGATGAGATTATCAATAAACATGAGAGAAAACGCAGATCAGTGACCTGCGATCACTAATTGTTCATGTAAAATAAACATGTAACTGACAGGCCTCCCGGTACATCTTTGAAAACCTTTAAAAACCTTTATTGACAAATTAAACTTTTATTCTTTTCAAAATAAGCTTCAAAACCTTTAAAAACCTTTATTATCAAAGTTAAGTAAGGTAAATGATTCAAGTGCCAAGGTTTTAGCTTCATTGGTAAGTATACACATCCATTTAATAGCATATCTGTTCTCAACACACATTTAAAAAGGACCAAGATAAAATTTCCAATTTCACATAAGTACTGGACTTTTGGCGCCACCAACTGCCTTTTGCCCCATAATATGCTTATTGTATGAAAATTTATTCCATGAGTTAACCTGTATAAACCTTTTTATTTAAATTTAAAACCTTTAAAAAAATATATTTTATTTTTCCAACCTTTAAAAAAACCTTTATTTTAAAAAGGAGTCACTGGGAGGCCTGATGTAACAGGATATTGCATAAATAACGTAATACTACTGATCCGCGTTGACATTTTTGAGATCCTTGGTGGTTCTGATCCCTTGCTCTGGATCATGATGTCATGGGATCAGATCCTGGTTTCTGTAGAGATAATCGTGAACGTGTATTACAGGAGAACACACACCCAAGTACTGCCAGGTGAGAATATTAACTGTTGCAGCTCTGGTGGTTGGAGTGTTTGCATTCATTGAGGGTCTATAATTAGTTTTATTGTAATTCTATCAATGTTTCAAGTTTTTAAAGGAAAGGTATCGTCCCGTAAATAAATTCAGAAGTGAGTGTCACAAAGCTGATAACGTCACATCCAGTTTTCTATTTGATTTATTGATCGTGAGAAAGCTGTGATGGTATCGAAAACACTTGTAAGCCTGTATGTTCGCCCTGCCAGCTGGATGTGCGATCGATAATACGCCGATATCTCGCAATCAATAAATAAAATTTAACAACGGAAGTGACGTTACCAGCATGGCTTCGTTAATTTCTGGACGCATTTATGGGATGATAACTTTCCTTTAAAATCTCTGCTCGTCCATATACCTTTGGGGTATGAAGATTTCAAACAGGCCATTCAATCCTAGATGCCCGTAAACACCTGTCATGAATACCCCCAACTAGGTAAAGTTAAAACACTAAGGCCTTGTTTTCACTGATGTTGATCATGATCTCCCGACAATAACC
The DNA here is from genome assembly GCA_020152595.1 of Chiridota heheva. NCBI lineage: Eukaryota > Metazoa > Echinodermata > Holothuroidea > Apodida > Chiridotidae > Chiridota > Chiridota heheva. Next base: position 100,971 of record JAIGNY010004504.1, read on the forward strand.
TTGCTGATTGTAGAAACAAGAATAGGCCTTTTTTTAAAGGTCTGGCTGTAGACTTCAGAATAAGCATGCCCTATATTAGCAATACAGAGTATATACAGAATTAGTGCTGTCACGACATGGCTCTATTACGTATCAATTATCGTAGAGAAAAATATATAGATATACGATATATCGCGATACTTTTCAAGAAAAGTGACACATGACGCAAATTGTTAATATCACTAACGTTATATGATCATGGAGTTACAATTTACTCCATGATATGATGAACTCAAGAAAATTTGATTTGCAGATCTAACAGACAACATGCTCGCGTGACTATTACGTTCATCACGCATCATGCACGTGTTTGGTAAATCAGTCAATGTGACGCCATGAATCATCGAAGTGAGAGCCTGAGTGGCACATTCTGTACCAATTTTTCGTTCTTTTTGCTTGCTTACATCAATGCGTGCCAGTGTGTGATGATGGAGCACGATTTTTAATTAGTTTTTTAATTTTTTTCATTGAAAAACCTGCATGAAGAAGCAGTATAGGTTATATTGTTGGATGATATAAACAAGTTATAGCAAGATGATTGATTGATTGATTGATTGATTGATTGATTGATTGATTGATTGATTGATTGATTGATTGATTGATTGATTGATTGATTCAAACATTTATTCACGCACACTTTGATACAGAGTACAGATATATACAGGTATACAAAATGATACATACAATGAAACAAAGATATTGATATATACATTCATTAATTACAAAAGTGGCTTTGGAGCGCCATGCAGGAAGTTAGAGTAACTTATAAACGTGTGGCCTCCAGAACACAAAACATATTAATGAACACATACCCCCTTCTCCCCTCTTACACACACACACACACACACAAATAATTATAAGAAAGATTGTGTAACACAGGTCATAATTAGATAGATTATGGTTAAAAGATATGATCAAATAGAAAAAATGGGAAACTGCATAAAGAGGCAAATTTGAAAAATGCAAACCAGTCAGGATACAATTGATCCAAGAACATATAAAGGCAGAGCGTTATTTATAATGTGAGAATAAGAACGCATTTGAATAATTTGTAAACAAAGATTTTGCAGGTAATGCATTTATATAGGAAGGGAGAGAATTCCAGAGTTTGGGACCTATAAAACGAATGAAATGTTGAGAAGAGGTAAGCCTATTTAGTGGGAGACTAAGTTGATGAGAGTTTCTTGTTGAATATGGATGAATACAGCCACAGAAAAAAGTAATACTGTTTACCTAATGTGGTCAGAGGTCACTGATATGGGATCACATACCTGTTCTGAAAATCCTAGTAGGTGGATCAGACTGCCTGCTCTGGATCATACCCTTGCCTAGGATCAGTCTGACCACCTGCAGTGGATCTGATCTTGAGCTCGCACTCTAGTGGTAACACGCACTGGGAGGCGGAGAACTTTTAACTTTAATTTGCAAATCTAGGGTTTGAAGTGCGTGTGATTGAATGAGCGTCTAATTAGTTTATTCACAATGCCATCGATGAGAAAGGTAATTGGTAAGACATCTTTCCTTTTGCACGAAAAAGATATCAGCATGGTTTTTACACGCTTGTTTCATATACAGTATATATGTATATATATATATATATATATATATATATATATATATATATATATATATATATATATATATATATATATATATATATATATATATTAATTATATTATTATATTAAGGGGTAGTATTTTAGCTATCTGCTTATATAACTTATATATATATATATATTATATATATTATGTACATATATATATATATATATATATATATATATATATATATATATATATATATATATATATATATATATATATATATATATATATATATATATATATATATATATATATATATATATATGAATTGACCACTTTTAATGGGTAGCATTTTAGCTATTGATATTATATATATATATATATATATATATATATATATATATATATATATATATATATATATATATATATATATATATATATATATATATATATTTTTATATAAATATGTATAATATATATGTATGTGTATATGTGGTTTTTACACCAGTTTGCTTCTTTAAAAGTCCTTTATCATATTTATGGAAATGAACATTCTTGGGAGTATTCTTTTAACAGTGGAAAGTATTTTCAAAAAGTGATATGCCTGATAGTATATTATATAATATTTCTTGTGTTTATAATATAGTAAGTGGAAGTAATGATCACAAGACTCTTTCTTAGTCCTTTATAAATTTGACGCCTAGAAAAACAGTATGCAGTGCTTAAGGATTACGTTATACTCTTATGCAAAAAGTACCAGGTTCAAATCCAATCACAAGCCCTGTGTTGTATTCTAGAGCAAGACATTTTACTGACAGTTAATGTGTGATGAACTGGCAATGGCGTTGCTTGGTTTGCCGGTAGTCATGTAAGTCTTAGTATCTCGATCCCGGTATTGCGCAATTTCGACAACATAAGGATTCACAACTACTACCAAAATTTCTGGGAGTGGTAAAAAGTGTTAAAAAATATAATAATAATAAATAGAATAATCTTTCCCAGTTTAACAAAATAGAACTTAGAGAAAAAGTCAAAAAATCATGTTTTGTGTTTTCTTTTTTGAATTTCTCATGTACATGACTTGTTCTTTTCCGTAAAGATTTATTCCAGTAAATTATGACCACAAACTTGTTGTAGCAAACAATGAGACCACTTATCTTACTTAAAATAACTGATCAACCAGGAGAACGAATACAATGGGGCCATTGATAGGGGAATTTGATTCTAATTACTTGTGGTTTTCAGAATGAAGAAAATAAAGAGGAAAAGTCTGACCTGACCTGCTTATTTATTAGGTTGGGTCTGACTGTTTGAAATTTTAAGGAGCACAACAACTAATGAAAAACAACTTTTTAAAAAACATTTAAGCCAATTTCGGCATTTGGCAAGCACCCAAGTTGGGTGTTTCTTAATCATTCATGTAAAAGTTACAACTTATGATGATGGTAAAACTTTTTAATGTATCTGCACAAGTTGTCATGTATAGAAGGTTAGACTACATATCCTTTCAGTCATTCAACAATCAAAACCCTCAAATAAAAGGGTCATTTTATTTTGACTTTTCACAAGCAAGCTCACATATCAGCATCAACACACTCATTACACACTGACAGGTGTAACACTAGGCCCGAGTAATAAACAAGAATTCACATGGTACGAAAATACCTCTCAAAATGCTTCAAAAATACCTTGGGTCAATAATAATTGGGAACAATGGAGTTCCACATTTTATTTCTTCACAATAAAATTGCATCAAAAATAACCCCACCCCCCCCAAAAAAAAAAAAAAAAAAAGTAAATAAAAAAAAATAACCACTGTCCAGAATCACAATGTCAAGGTATCACCTTGAAATTAGTTGTGCTAAAATTTTTATAAAAAGTTTTTTTTTTACAAAAGTAGAGGTACTTTGCAAATAATTATAAACTAGCATGCTGACTGTAATACAGCAAGTAGTGGTTACAATTCTTCCGTAGACATGTAGGGTTGGGACCATTCGTACAGGAGATTTTTGTAAGCTAAGGAAATCTTTCTGGTAGAAGATAGGTTTTCATGATAGATATTTTAAAGAATTTTTGATGCTCTCTGTATGTAGCGTTTTATTTATTAGGGTGTTTATCAAGGTATTTTACTGTATGTTCACATGTGAATTTGGACTAGTGTATATAATGTAATGGGAGTGCATTAAGTGATCACTTTATGTTTGTATCACAGGAATCCCGGTAGTGGCAACACTACTGGTAGTCACGAAGCAACACTCATGCCAAAAAGCTTCTCTACCCTCACCCGACACCTGAGCTAATCCTAAAAACTCAGATATGACAATTACCAACCCGACTTCCTGTTCAGTGTATTGTGTTTCTACTCCAAACAATGTTTATATATCTGCCATTCCCATGCACATCACAGTCAAGTAGCCCAAGGTTATATGTGTGTATAAGATTACAGAAAGCCAGTGTTGAGTAATCAGGGCACTTTTGTGATTAAAATCACACATCCGTGTTAAGTGTCTTAGTGGGAAAAATTTGTTTGCAATCAGGTGTTAAAAATAACTGTATTATATGCCTGAGGTGATGTGTGCAGTAACTGTGAATGAATGACGGACTATTTCTCCTAAGGAAAGACATGGCTACTGGTAGTACACAAATGTGGCTACTGCACAAAGCTAACTGGCATCCTGTCTAGGGGGACTATTCATGTGTCCAATCTGCTTATGCCAAGGAAACTAGTGATAAGTACCAGCTGGCCTGATGGCCCTTAATGGCTTCCAGACCCCTAGCTTTGCTGTTTCACAGGGGCAGCCCACCCTGCCCCTCTGTGGGTGGGCCCTGCCCCCTAGGGGTCTTCCCTGCCCCCTGGGGGTCCGCCCTGCCCTGCCCTCTAGGGGTCCACCCTGCCCCTCATGAGAGAATGAATATTATTTTTTTTTTAAATTAATAATCATAACTTAACCTCATAATTATAATTAAAATACCTTACATGGATACAGAACACAGAATGATAGAATAGTAAGCAATTGCCCTGTTTGGCTCATGAATGGCCGTTATCAGTCAGAATAGTTTCATTCTGAGGTATGGTTATAGCTAAAATCCCAGAGCTTTTTCACCATGGGATTAAGCCTTTGGACTCCACACCGAAGAGATGCAGTGCTTCGTGCGCGTATTATTATAATGTGCCCCTCAACAAGTCTAGCACCCTGCCCTTCAACAAGTCTAGCACCCTGCCCCTCAACAAGTCTAGCACCCTGCCCCTCAAGAAGTCTAGCACCCTGCCCCTCAAAAAGTCTAGCACCCTGCCCCTTTTTAATTCAAGCTAGGGGTCTGGGCTCTACATGGATTGAACTTTTTTGTAATTCTTTATTAGGATGATAAGCTCATATAAAGCTCATAAAACACAAACATGATTTTGTCAGATGCTTTCTTTTCTCTTTTTTTCAGGATTTACCAAATACCTTTTATCTGATGAATGTGATGTTTTTGATCTGAGGCATATCAACGTGTGTCAAGATATGACTCATCCCCTCTCACATTACTACATTGCATCATCGCATAATACGTAAGTTTTTTTTTTGATCTGAGGCATATCAAAGGCGTGTGTGTCAAGATATGACCCATCCCCTCTCACATTATCTCATCGCATAATACGTAAGTTGTTGGTTTTTGATCTGAGGCACATCAACGTGTACGTGTCAAGATATGACCCATCCCCTTTGCATTACTACATCGCTTCATCGCATAATATGCAAGTTGTGCATGCCTATTATCGTGCATTTTATAATTTTTAAAATATGGATTTGTTTTGAAACGAGCTCACAGGAAGGTTTTGTAGCTAAATCATAACCCTAACAGGTAATTCGACCCTAACAGGTTCCTAATTCCAACAGGTTGACAACCCCACAGGTCGACAAGCCCAACAAGCTCTCGACCCAGCAGGCTTCCGACCCCAACAGGCTCCCGACCCCAACAGGCTCCCGACCCCAACAGGCCCCCGACCCCAACAAGCCCGTGACCCCAACAGGCTCCCGACCCCAACAGGCCCCCGACCCTAACAGGCCCCTGACCCCAACAGGCCCCCGACACCAACAGGCCCCCGACACCAACAGGTAAGGATTACGCCTAAAACTTTCCTGTATGTTGGGCAATATATACTTTCCATTTGTCAAATTCTGCTCAACAACTCACGAGTCAAAAGAGATCCCCAAATATTTGGTTTTTCCCTCCCTTTGTGTAATGGTAAGTTTCTCATAACAAGACACTTTGAGATACACCAAGTACCATCAAGCTTCAATGCCAGACAAGAATGATTCGGAAACAAACCCTCCTTTTATGGGTAATGTTATTTGGAAGCGTTTCCCAATCATGCCCTCTAGTGATGTCAGCATGTGAACACTGTTTCTATGTGTTTTATTCACAATTGTTAGAACTCACAAGCAAGAAATTTCAATAAACTTTAAGTGAAATATACAAAGACTCAATATACAAAAACCGGAGTTCACGGGAAGAAATATTCTATTCATTAAAAAAACATTGGAAGAAAACAAACCCAATCATTGTATTCAATGTTTTGAAACTTCAAAGTAATTTTGCCATTTGAAAAAAAATGGAAGAAGAAAAAGAGTCCAATGAAAAAAAATAAATGCAAATGACAGTTCATTGCACTTTTTCTTCCATGATTTTTTGCGGGAAGATTTGGGACACATTCAGTTGGAACTGTGGGAAATTTTATCTTTAATTTCAACCCCGTGAGGATGTGATGTCACATCTAGCCTTGATTCCAGTCATTTATACAAAAATTTGAAGAATACAATGATTTTCTTTATAATCTTATTTCAATTTTAAGAGATGATATGTTTCCTTTGCATAGGTCTTTGAATTTTCATTTTGTGCAAGAAAACTACTGATACGAATACTGATAACTGATAAAATTTCAAGAGTTATAACACATAGGGCAAATGCAAAATGGAACAATAACAAACTTGTGTGGTAAGAATTGGTCACCACCTCACTCACTCCCATACTCCTTTGGGCAAATGATGTCATTAATCCCAGTCTCCTTCCTTTCACAGTTCCAGTCAACTTACTACCTCTAAAATGATCTGACCTCTCAGGCACGTGACCTCATCAAACAAACAAACAAACAAGGACATGTAGGACATGTAAATTAAATTTGCGAGTAAACAAACCAACCAGCTCGAACACACAGCACAATATGCTCTTGGTTTGTGTAGTATTATTTCCTGTTGTTTAGAAATACACACATTGTATGTACATCGCACGAGAACAATGGAAATTTTGTTTGTTTATTTGCATTCAAAATGGCGGACAAGTGTGTCAAAGGGTGTATTGGTAGTATTTCAACTCAAAATGGCAGCCTCCATGGACAATACAACTTTAGTCTTATCTTGAAAATGGAAAAAGCTTAGAACAGACCCTCAGCTTGTTGTTTCACAGAAGCGGCATGCCAACCCCTCCATGTGCCCGCCCTACCTGCCCCTTCATGTGCCAGCCCCTCTGTGTGCCTGCCCGCCCACCTGGTGGTCCGCCCTGCCCCTCAGAAAAATGTTTGTTTTGTTTTTTTTAATTTTTTAATTTTTATATAATCCTAATTAGTTTTTATAAAAGAAATACCTTACATGGATAATGAACATGGATTGATAGCATAGTCAGCAATTGTCCTGTTTGGCTAATGACTGGTCTTTATCAGTCAGAATAGTTTTATTCTGAGGTATGATTATTGTGCTAAAATCCCAGAGCCTCTTCACCATGGGATTGAGCCTTAGGGGACTCCACGCTTTGCGTGTGCATTAATGTGCCCCTCAACAAGTCTAGCACCCTGCCCCATTTTAAATCAAGGTAGGGGTCTGTGAAAAATGCATGTTTATTGTCAGGTTTTCAATTCTTTATCATTTGTTAAGCTTCAGTTATTATTTTATAATTAATTGTTCTGTTGAACTGTTTCTCTTTTATGCAGATATCTAATAGAGGACCAGTTGAAAGGGCCCTCAAGTGTGGAAGCTTACATCTCAGCCCTTCAGAAGGGGTGTAGATGGGTTGAGCGTAAGTACATATCTTTCGTCTTTCACTGTTTTTTTTCATCCCATTCGAAAACCGAAATGATGAATGGGCATATACTCTGATAGAGAATAAAGAGCGTTAACAACAAAATATGTGGCCTTTTTTTTTCTTTTCCTTCAATGTTGCAGATATTTTGCCAAAAACCTTTCTTCCAAATCGCATAACAACGTTGCGGATTTATTACCTAAAACCTTTCTTCCAAATCGCCAATATTTAAAGGGTGGAAGGGAAAAGGTGCCAAACCCTTTGTCCCTGATTGTACATGGAGAACATGCTGGCAGCTTGGTCTTTTCCTTATGAAGAATTTTGGGCTGTCTTAGCTCTCTTTAATGCAGCTCAACATTTGCAAACATTCAGAATGATCAAACCTTTGATCAGCCATGTAACTTGAAAACTATAGATTTAAAGACTATGTTCTGTTTAGAAGTAAAGAATTAGTTCAGTGGTAAAGCAAGTTCATCTTATTTGAAGAGGATTTGAAAAAAAAAAAACTAAAAAAACAAAACAACTGAAGATAGCATTCAAAAACCTTCTTCCTTTAAGGAGATATTTAAGTTTAAAGTTTGGTATCATATGTGTAAAAATGACTGAAATCAGACTAATTGTGACATCAGTCTCAAATTCTGCAAATTCTTCATGTATTTTATCATTTTTTCCCCTGGGATTTTGTGGCTAAAAACCATTGGTTATGTCAGGAAAGTAGTAAAACTGAATCTAGTAAGGGTAATTATAATTTACCACCTGAAGAAAGTAGTTTTGAGGAAAAATAATTCAAATAGTAAAAAAATTAAATGAATTTTCTTTAAAATATACATTAACAATTCTTAAGAATGTGAGGATGAGGGTACCAACCTTCCATAGTAGGATTAATACATAAGTCATTTTTATACATATGAAGCGATGACATCACAACTAGTCTGATTTCAGTTGTTTCTACAAAAATGCTACCAAAATTTAAATGTTAATATCTCCTTTAAAGGAATTAGATTCTTGAATGCTTTTTCATCATTTTTTTTTTTTTTTTTAAGTCCTTTTCATATAAGATAAACTTGCTTGACCCCTGAACTAATTCTTTAAGCTTGTTCTGATGCGTATAAAATTTCTACCTGTCCATAAACCTTGAACATTTTAGATCTGTTTTCTTATAGTGGATGTATGGGATGGTGCCAATGGTGATCCAGTCATCTACCATGGACACACCTTAACAAGTAAAATCTCATTCAAAGCAGTCATTGAAGCAATTAATCAGCATGCATTCGAAACGTCAGAGTAAGTGACAAATGGTGGTATCCTGCATTATAATGTTTATGTGAATATATTCATATCAACCTTAACCCTTACTCTACCACGCGGCGATACTATCGCCGATTTCAAACCACCTTCTTCTAAAAATAAAATCGGAACTTTACCACAGTCCTATACGAGTGATCTTGGTATCATTTTAAAGTACTCGAATAGTTCTTTCATAAAATGAAACTTTTTTAAGGGGTTATATTACATAATTTTTAGAAAAATTACATCGAAATGGTAAAAATCAATAATTGCTAAAAAATTGCATTTTTTTTTTTTTTTTTTTTTTTTTTAAGTCTTACGATAAATTTCAAGATCACATTTTGCTTCAAAATCAAACACCAAGTCCTAAGACATGATATTATTGGTTTCTGGTATAATTTTTATAATCCCTACGTCCAATCTTTTGTTCTAGTGAAAGTTCTGCAAAATTTCATGAATTTCTGCCATTTTTGGCGGTTTTGTTCAAAAATCGTGAAACCCAAACCTCACAACACGCATGCTTGGTTGAACCGCCGTTCGAAAAGCGCTTGAAATTTCCTTTCATTTGACATATAAATAAAGGCATACCCCCTCTATTTAGAACCTATCCTATAAGAACAAAATTACAGCCCTCCAATTCCAACGACCACGTGCGCGCATGGGAAAATTACGCGACCAGCGTCTGCGGCGCTCGGGTTCAAGTCGCCGTGACCACTGCGTGGTATTTTTCTGCTGCAGCTTTCAGGGCGTTTGACTTTTATCATTTTTGATGATAAAAGCTAACCCTTTCTTTCTAAAAAATGTAGGTTAGTATCATTAGAAAGGAAATTTCAAAATAAATCTAAATATGTAACACAAATCTCTGTTTTCAATACTGACAAGAAGTTATACTTCTGCAAAGATTGACCATTTGTTGACCAAATTTTTCCAAAAATTGCTTATTTTGCATAATTCTGTCTAATATTTCCTCAATTGGTTTTAATTACTCAAAAGCTAAATAACTAAGGGTTAATCTGGTTATCTGCCACGGACACACCCTAACAAGTAAAATCTCATTCAAAGCTGTCATTGAAGCAATTAATCAGCATGCATTCAAAACAAGAAAACAGTTAATGGTGTTATCTTGCTATATGTTTTATAATTGAATTTCTTTACATCAATGGTGATTTGGTTATCTACCATGGACACACCCTCCTTAACTCCCCTGGATGGGAAACCAGGTAATTGTAGGTCAACTCCCCAGCTGAAACTGGTACACCTGAATGAACTGCAGCAAGTGGGATAAGGTGTCATGTTCAAGGACACATCACAGCGCCATGGCTGAGATTCCATCCCAGTACCTTTGAGTACAAGACCAAAGCCCTAACCATGCCAAAAAGTTTCTCTTTAAGCCTACCCCCACCCAACACCTGACTTAATCCTGAAAACTCAGGTACAGCAATTACCAATCAGACTTCCTGTTCGGTCTATTGTGTTTCAACTCCAAATAATGATTGTTTACCTGCCATTCCCATGCACACCACAGTCAAGTAGCCCAAGGTCATTTGTGTGTATAAGATTACAGAACACAGTGCTTAGTAATCAGGGCACGTTTGTGATTGAAATCACTCATCCATGTTAAGTGTCTTAGTGGGAGAAATTTGTTTGCAAACTGGTGTTGAAAATAACTGTGTATCATATGCCTGAGGTGATGTGTGCATTAACTGTGAAACATTGATGGACCATTTCTCCTAAAGAAACTGCACATGCACTTTCTTAATGAGTCATGCTCCACAGGTACAGGGTTTTATTTAAGCCCCGAGCCCTTCATTGCCTCCTTGAGCAATACTCTTCACTCTACTTGCTTCAGTTCACTCAGCTGTAAAATGAGTACCAGCACTGCTGGGGAGTTGACCTGTGATGGGCTGGCATCCTGTCAAGAGGGAATCATGTGTAATCATCCGCTTATGCCAAAGAACAGGAACAGTGGACCTACAGTAGTATGCAGTTGATTAACTTACATGTCACAAATGTTCCCATATAATAAGTCTTGTGCATGTATTATAACTACTATTTGACCATTAATATTTACCTTTACCCCCGTGTTTACCACTTTTCCTCGAGTTGTAAGACTTCCATGACTTTTTTTAATACTATTTTACAATTTTATTCTTGATAATAACTAGAAAATCAAAGAATAAGGTTGATATATATTTTGTTTAATGTCCTGTTTATAGTCAAAAATGAAATTTAAAATAATAATAATAATAATAATAATATAATTCATAATCATAATCATAAAATAATAATAATAATATTTGAAAAAAAAAAAAAAAAATCCAGAACCCATAGAACTTCAAAATTTCCTCCAAATTCCAGATTGCTTAGTATTTTAAAAGGGTTTTTAAATTCAAATGTATGTATATATTGAGGGGGTGCAGTTCTATTTATGTGCATTTATAGGTTAAAATTTTTCAGGATTTCCTACTTACATCCCTGCTCTCTACCATTTCTGTTTACCCACAGATTCCCAGTTATAGTATCTATTGAGAACCATTGCTGCACAGACCAACAGCTCATCATGGCAGCCTACCTTAAGAGTATCCTAGCAGGTAAGCAACATGCCTACCTTAAGAGTATCCTAGCAGGTAAGCAACATGCCTACCTTAAGAGTATCCTAGCAGGTAAGCAACATTTAGCACCTACCTTAAGAGTATCCTAGCAGGTAAGCAACATGCCTACCTTAAGAGTATCTTAGCAGGTAAGCAACATTCAGCACCTACCTTAAGAGTATCCTAGCAGGTAAGCAACATGCCTACCTTAAGCAGGTAAGCAACATTCCTGAGCAGGTGGGTGCAACATGCCTACCTTAAGAGTATCCTAGCAGGTAAGCAACATTTAGCACCTACCTTAAGAGTATCCTAGCAGGTAAGCAACATGCCTACCTTAAGAGTATCCTAGCAGGTAAGCAACATGCCTACCTTAAGAGTATCCTAGCAGGTAAGCAACATTCAGCTGTGGGAGGGAGGGGGGGGGTGGTATGCACGTGGTGTGAATGAACGTGAATTGAATAAGATACGAATCTCTTGTGTTTTGTTTCATTAATTTTGTCGGGGATTGTAGATTTCCCACAAGCTCCTTTCCTAGCTTGTGTTGAGCTTTAATCATCACTGTGTTACATTAGGAGGAATACCCAGTTCTTCCTGAAGGGTCTGCAAGGGAAATGTTTAAGCCCTCTATTGTGTGTGTGCACAAAGCGTAACATCTGAACCATGCAATGCAGGAGATGCACATTGAGTCTATGTGTGCTCTGAACCTCCATGCTTAAATGAATCACAAAAGAATGTTCTTTCTTGTCAGGATCCTAAGGGAAGAATTGAATATGGTCCCTTTGTAGACCTTCTATCAAGCTCATTTTTATACCACCAGTTTGCAGAGATTCCAATTTCAAGCCTCTTTCAAATTTTGGATTTATAAAATTTCTAACTGCGGTCTCTCAAAAATATCACAGCTTTAAGTGTGCGTGTTCACTGTGAAAATCTTTGAAATGTGATAACTCATATACGGAAAATTTTATTAATGGATTAGTTCAGGAGTCAAGTGAGTTTATCTCATATGAAAGAGGACTTTAAAAGAAACGTAATGGTGAAGAAAAAAAAAACTAAGAAAAAAAGAAAAAAACTCTAATATCTTATTCCGTTACAGAAACATTCAAGTTTTGAGCTTGAACTTATCTGTGTAGAAATGACTGGTCTAGTAAGTCTACTATGGAATGTTGGCATCCTCATCCTCACATCCTTAACTATTGTTAATGTATTTTACAGAAAATGTATTTATTTTTTTTTTGACTGTTCTAATTATTTTTCCTTCAATTTTCTCCGGTGGTAAATTACAATTGCCCTAGATTCTGTTTGACTACTTTCCTGACAATGATTTTGAAGCCACAAAATCGCAGGACAAAATATGATAGAAAACATAAAGACTTTGAGGAATCTGAGGCTATGACATCACAACCAGTCTGATTTAAGTGGTTTCTACACAAATGCTACCAAACTTTAAACTTAAATATCTTTGTAATGGAATAAGAGTTTTGAATGCTTTCTTCACCATTGTCTTTCATTTAAAGTCCTCTTTCATATAAGATAAGTTTGAAGTAATCCTTAACTTGGCTTTTTCACCACTTTTTTTCTTTTATTTTCATATTTCATATAAATCCACAGGAACAATCACAGAAATATTCCTATAATTCTACAAGTTTGTTTGATTTGTTTTGCAGAAAAGTTATACTTGAAGTCTCCAGATCTGCAGTCTGAATTCTTGCCGTCGCCTATGCAACTGAGATGGCGGATCTTACTCAAGGTACTGTAGCCAGATTTTGAGGACCAGAAAGGTGGTGAACCCTTTCCTCCCTTGATGTCAGTCAGATAAGGGTTATTGGTAACACTGGTGGGAAGGAGAACTTGGTAATGGTCACCATTGTGTCAGATTGGTTACCCTCATTTTCATTCTTAGAAGTATGTGTGGGGGGGGAAGGGGGTGGGGGGGGTGGAGCTGGAAAGAGTATTGGGCTGCAGACTGAAATCTTGCCGTATCCTATATGTAACCAAGATGGAAAACCTTACTCAAGATATGCAAATTATTGGGACCAGAAAGGCAATCTAGCCTTCAGTTTCAGTCCGTTAAGGGTTACTGGTCACATGGTGGGAAGGGAAATGCTGTGGTCAATCACTTCTTGTCCCTGTCAAGTCCAGGGTGCCATCTCCAGCTGCAGCCTGAAGGATTTCACTGGCGCACAGTGAGAGTGTGTGAAATGGTTCATTATAAGGAACTGATATGATACTATTCCTAAAATAATTGTGGGTATGGGAGAGGAGGAGGAGACGTGATCTGCAGACTGATATTTTGCCATCCCCTACACAACTAAGATTGCGGATCTTACACATGGTAGGCAGATTATCTTACTGTATCACAAATGGGTCCTTTCTTTCCCTTGTTTTAAATCTGTCAGTGCATGCATGTTTACATGTTGTGTGAGGCAAGAACTTCCAAGGGGACCTGTACTTTTCCGAGGACGGGAACTGGAAATTGAGCATGTGCTTCCTTCTGTCAAGGATTAAGAATAAGTGTTTTTGGCCGTAGACCTGGTGAATTTTAACCTTTTCACCAGGATCTCCTTGATAAAGTACAGATACAGTGGCAAACACTCAAGTGGACAAAATAGCATGTAAAAATCATACAAGTATTGCTGTTATGCATGAGCAGGTTTCTTTTAAATAAAAAGGAAGCAGACACATTTACCCTTTACCCTACAGAACCTTTCTATCCAACCCTTGTCCCGTTACCCCACATAACCTTTCTATCCAACCCTTGTCCCTTTCCCCACAGAAGCTTTCTAGCCAACCCTAGTCCCTTTACCCCACAGAACCTTTCTTTCCAACCCCTGTCCCTTTACCCCTCAGAACCTTTCTAGCCAACACTTATCCCTTTACCCCACAGACCCTTTCTAGCCAACCCTTATCCCTTTACCCCACAGAACCTTTCTAGCCAACCCTTGTCCCTTTACCCCACAGAACCTTTCTATCCAACCCTTATCCCTTTACCCCACAGAACCTTTCTAGCCAACCCTTATCCCTTTACCCCACATAACCTTTCTAGCCAACCTTTATCCCTCTACCCCACAGAACCTTTCTAGCCAACCCTTATCCCTTTACCCCACAGAACCTTTCTAGCCAACCCTTATCCTTTTACCCCACAGAACCTTTCTAGCCAACTCTTGTCCCTTTACCCCACAGAACCTTTCTTTCCAACCCTTATCCCTTTACCCCCAGAACCTTTCTTTCCAACCCTTATCTCTTTACCCCTCAGAACCTTTCTAGCCAACCCTTGTCCCTTTACCCCACAGAACCTTTCTAGCCAACCCTTGTCCCTTTACCCCACAGAACCTTTCTATCCCACCCTTGTCCCTTTACCCCACAGAACCTTTCTTTCCAACCCTTATCCCTTTACTCCTCAGAACCTCTCTTTCCAACCCTTATCCCTTTACCCCACAGAACCTTTCTAGCCATCCCTTTACCCCACAGAACCTTTCTTTCCAATCATTATCCCTTTACCCCTCAGAACCTTTCTTTCCAACCTTTATCCCTTTACCCCCCAGAACCTTTCTAGCCAACCCTTATCCCTTTACTCCACAGAACCTTTCTAGCCAACCCTTATCCTTTTACCCCACAGAACCTTTCTAGCCAACTCTTGTCTCTTTACCCCACAGAACCTTTCTTTCCAACCCTTATCCCTTTACCCCCAGAACCTTTCTTTCCAACCCTTATCTCTTTACCCCTCAGAACCTTTCTAGCCAACCCTTGTCCCTTTACCCCACAGAACCTTTCTAGCCGAACCTTGTCCCTTTACCCCACAGAACCTTTCTATCCAACCCTTGTCCCTTTACCCCACAGAACCTTTCTTTCCAACCCTTATCCCTTTACTCCTCAGAACCTTTCTTTCCAACCCTTATCCCTTTACCCCACAGAACCTTTCTAGCCAACCCTTATCCCTTTACCCCACAGAACATTTCTTTCCAATCATTATCCCTTTACCCCTCAGAACCTTTCTTTCCAACCTTTATCCCATTACCCCACAGAAATTTTCTAGGCAACCCTTGTCGCTCTACCCCACAGAACCTTTCTATTCAAGCTTTATCCCATTACCCCACAGAACCTTTCTAGCCAAGTCTTATCCCTTTACCCCACAGAACCTTTCTAACCAACCCTTATCCCTTTACCCCACAGAACCTTTCTAGCCAACCCTTATCCTTTTACCCCACAGAACCTTTCTAGCCAACCCTTGTCCCTTTACCCCACAGAACCTTTCTAGCCAACCCTTGTCCCTTTTACCCCACAGAACCTTTCTAGCCAACCCTTATCCCTTTACCCCGTAGAACCTTTCTAGCCAACCCTTGTCGCTTTACCCCTCAGAACCTTTCTAGCCACCCCTAGTGAGTGTTCATAGTTAGTCCCCTAAATCTTCCAGAGCCCTGTTTTGCATGGCCTAAGGTTAAGAAATTGGCCCAAACTTTTGTGTTACGATGGCAAAGATTCTACCCGATGACTTTTGTTATTCGTTATTATTGGAATCAATGGGGAAAACCACGATTTTGGTGACTTTTAGAAATATATGTTGGCTTCCGTTGCTAACACAGTGAGCAAAGGGAACTTGGCATTTTCTTTATATTTATATATTTATTTCTATGGCCAGACCTTATCATTCCTTTAAAAAAAAAAAAGTCCAAAGTTTTAAAAGATTATTCAGTGGTCAACATCTTACTATATTAAATGGCAAAAAATTGACTGAAATTTAGACAGCATTTTGAATTTAAAGGCCTTATTATAAAAGTTATTCAAATTTTATTGAAATGTTGTGGCATAACAACAAAAAACCTATGAATTCCTGTATTTAACTTGTTGTTTTGCAATCATTCCTCACCAGCAATGCAGTGGTTGAATCTCCATCTTAGCCTCAAACAAAATGTAATGGGAGAAAACGGTCCAATGATTTTCATCGACTACAATCATTATGATCCTAGGGCTGCATTAAAAATATGGCCTAAACACCCGATCATTAACAGAAATGTGTCCTAAACACCTAATCATTAACAGAAAACTGGTCAGGTGATCATATTACGCACCCCTGCTTCCTATTTGCATCACTTGCTTACTCGCGCATTAAATTATTTAGGAAACAGTTTCCAAGCTCCACAACCCAATTCACGTATAAGTGATTAAGCCAACTTAAATGATTTTAGGTATGCAATCATGTCTGGAATTTATCCTGCTATGCTTGAAAGGCAATATTAGTTTTGTGGGTTGTTCCGATTAGTGGAGGTGAGATGTTGTATGCACCATCAGACAGGTATATCCCTAATTTGGACAACTTTTTCAATGCAGTGGTTAGATCAGCGTGATTTAGGACAGAACTGAAAAAATGACAGATTTTGAGTCTCCTCATTCTTTTACAATTCTTTAATTAGCCACATCTTGAGATCTATAGGTGCTCGTGTTATAATGACTAATCAGTCCAGAATTTAAAGCTCTGTAGAGTGAATATTAAAACCTACTGGTCCATACACCATTAATTCAGCAAGTGAGTTGTTAACATACTTCGCCAGGGGTTGGCAAGTTGCCACCCCCACCCCATCCCTGAATATCCCCTCCATACACCAATAATTCAGCTGAGGTTCCCCTCACTGAATATATTGTCCATACACCATTAATTCACTGAATAAATTGTTTATGCACCATTAATTTTAAGTGAAACATACTTTGCCAGGGGTTGGCAAGTTGCCTCCCCCTTGACCCCTCACTGAATAAATTGTCCATACCATTAATTCAGCAAGTGAGGTTTAACATACTTTGCCAGGGTTGGCAAGTTGCCTCCCCCAGACCCCTCACTGAATGAATTGTCCATACCATTAATTCAGCAAGTGAGGTTTAACATACTTCGCCAGGGGTTGGCAAGTTGCCCCCTCCCCCCTCCCCTCCCCTCCCCCTTGATCCCTCCATCCTTCACTGAATGAATTGCCCTCCCCCCTACCTCCCATCCTTCACTGAATGAATTGCCCACACACCTTTAATTCAGCAAGGGAGGTTTAACATACTTCTGTTTCCTCTTTTGCAGGGAAAAAAGTTACCCCAAGACCACCTTGATCATGAAGGGGAGGTAACGGATGAAGATGAAGGAGGGGTGGAGCTTGATAAAAAGAAAACTAAAAAGGTAAGAGAAGGGGCTCACCACCTCTTACCAGGAATATAGATGCTATGCCCCATTATTCAAAATAGTCCACACCCACTTCTTAAAGTATCACTTTGCAAGTGGCTCCCTCTACATCTTTGCAATGCTTGATAAAGATAAAAAGAAAAAAGGAGCTTTCCCCCCCTCCCTCCCTTAGTAGTACAGTATTATATATGCCATGCCCATTCTCATAATAGAATACCTGCTTTCCACAGTACCACTTTGTAAGTGGCTCACCTCCACCTCATTTGAATGATTGATAAAAACAACAATTGAAAGGTAAGAGGAACAGGCTTACCACCCTTAACCAGGAGTTAGGTATTATAGTTGCCATGCCCATCCTCCGAATAGGCCACACCCACTTCTCACACTACCACTTTGTATGGGGCTCCCATTCACCTCTTTGCAATATATACTGCATTGAACAGGTGTGTATTCAAACCCTTAGCGTGAAGCACAAAGGGGCAGGGTGGCAAGGACAGAAAGGGGCATTTACAAGGTAGCAAGGGGCCATGGATTTAAGGGCACTTCAAACATAAATTAGAGAGGGATCAATTGCAATACATGTATCTGCATCTTTTTGTATTGGGACACTGTAAACAGCATCAAAGTAACATTTTCTTGAAAAATGTACATGATTTTTGAAAATAGGGTATGGTGGCAGAAAATAGGGGCAGGTAGAAGAAATGGGGCAAGGTGGAGTACCTCTCTGAAACCCTAGGGCCTGCTGTCAAACGCATGTTTATAGAGTGAGCAGTCCTTTCTAGGACCTTTTCACCCCCTTCAGCACCTTCACAGGCCTCTTGTACAGCACCTATTCCTATGGGTAGCATCCATTTCCTTCCCTAATCCTATTCCTTTGTTGTTGTCATGCATGGTACCTTTGTTCCTGCCAATCATTGTCAACCCTATTCTTATGGAAGAGGTCCAAAGTCAATGTGTTAATTCTTGTTTGTATACATTCAAATGCGTTCTAATGTACCTTAAAGGATTAGTTCAGGGGTCAAGCAGGTCCATCTTATATGGAATAGAACTTCAAAAGAAACAAAATGGTGAAGAAAGCATTCAAAAATCTTATTCCGTTAAGGAGATATTCAAGTTTAAAGCTCTGTCTTTTCTGTGTAGAAATGACTGGTGTAGTAAGTCTACTATGGAAAGTTGGCATCTTCATTCTCAAATTTTTAACAATTAAAAATTTTAAATGTATTTATTTATCTTATTATTATTTAAATTATTTTTCCCTGGATTTTCTTCAGGTGTTTGTTATTTCACAAAAATCCTTCCTAGAATCAGGCTCATTACTTTTTTGACATTACCCATTGGTTTTAAGCCACAAAATTGCAGGACAAAATATATAAGACTGAGAAATCTGAGGCTATGACATCACAACTAATTGTTTCTACAAAAATTATACCAAACTTTAAACTTAAATATCTTCACCATTGTGTTTCTCTTGAAAAAATCTTTCATATAAGATGGACATGACCCTGGACCACTGCTTTCTTATTTTGTTTCTCTAAGTCCTCTTTCATATAGAGATGGACCTGAACTAATCCTTTGACCCCAGAATAAGAACTAGTCCATTTTGAAAGATTTCTTGATATAAGATAGGCAACTAAGTATATTTGGTGAATATGTGCACTGAAAATGTCGTCCATGTAACTGCAATGAATGGTACATTAAATCGGAAATAGGGGAGCATATGATGTATTCACTACACTAATATTATTTCTGTCACAATTTTTAGGGAAGATCTTCGACAACTTTATTCAGAACTGGGTGAATTTTTTTTTTTTTTAAATGGTATGATATTTTGGACATTTTCCTTATATGAGCATTGAGTGATCTTTCTTATGGTTAAGGCACAAGTAAACGAGTTGTTAGGCTTTGTAGCATTTCTACATTGAGTAAAGTTCAATTTCTTTTTGATATTATATTATGTATATTTTGGTTGTTTTATGTACTAACATTTTGCATTTCTGCAGGATGGTTCAAGGAAACACTCTCTAATAAAAGAGCTTTCAGATCTGATTATGTTGTGCCAGTCAGTCAGCTTTAAAGGATTTGAAGGTGGTTTACCGCTTGACCGTAAGTAATGCTTTTGTGGTTATACATACCCTTACCCCACCCCCTCCCTGAGCAAACTCTCAATAATAAAAGAGTTTTCAGATCTGATTATGTTGTGCCATTGGGTCAGCTTTAATTGATTTCAAGGCGGTCTACCATAAGTATCACAGCCATTGTAATAAATACCCCCACCCCCACCCCTCCCCAGAAGAAACACTCTATAATCAAAGATCTTTGGATCTCATTGTGTTGTGCCAGTAAGTCAGCTTTAGAGGATTTGAAAATGGTCTACCATTTGACCGTAATTAACGCAACCTTGGTTATACATATCTTTACCTCCATACCCCAGAGGAAGCATCTCTCTAATTAAAGGCTTTCGGATCTCATTATGTTTTGTCAGCTTTAAAGGATTTAAAAGTGGTTACGTTTGACTGTAAGTACCACAGCCATTGTAATACTACCCTTATCCCCCTCCCCACTTTAAGAGAAAACACAAGCTTCCAGAACTCATCACCTTGTGCCAGTCTGTCAGCCTTAAAGGTTTTGAGGTGAAAGCGCCATTTGATCGTAAGTAACGGGCCATGGTTATACATAACCTTACCCACCCGCCCCCTCCTCCCAGAGAAAAGACCCACTAATAAAAGATCTTTCAGATCTCATGACGTTGTGCCAGTCAGTCAGCTTTAAAGTTTTCAAGGGGAGTCTACTATTTGTGCTTGTATTTTTATCCTCAATCAGTTAAAAATTTATGGAAAGGTAGCAACAACTTCAGCATAATGAGAAGGAAAATTTATTATAAACTAAGAAAATAGGTTAAAAACCATGAAAATAGGTTATAAACCATGAAAATAAGTTATAAATTACGAAAATGGGTTATAAACCATGACAATGGGGTAAAAACCATGACAATAGGTTATAAACCATGAGGTTATAAGCCCTGAAAATAGGTTATAAACCATGAAAATAGCTTATATACCATGAAAATAGCTTATAAACCATGAAAAAATAGCTTATATACCATGACAATAGGCTATAAACCATGGCAATAGGTTATAAACCATGACAACAGCTTATAAGCCCTGAAAATAGGTTATATACCACGAAAATAGGTTATATACCATGAAAATGAGTTAAAAACCATGAAAATAGGTTATAAACCATGACAATTGGTTATAAACCATGACAATAGGTTATAAACCATGACAATAGGTTATAACGATGAAAATAGGTTATATACCATGACAATAGTTATAAACCATGGAAATATGTTATAAGCCATGAAAATAGGTTATAAACCATGAAAATAGGTTATATACCATGAAAATAGGTTATAAACCATGAAAATAGGTTATAAACCACAAAAGGTTATTAATGAAAATAGGTTATAAACTATGAAAATAGGTTATAAATCATGACAATAGGTTATAAACCATGAGGTTATAAGCCCTGAAAATAGGTTATAAACCATGAAAATAGGTTATATACCATGAAAATAGCTTATAAACCATGAAAATAAGTTATATACCATGAAAATAGGTTATAAACCATGAAAATAGTTATAAACCATGACAATAGGTTATAACCTGAAAATAGGTTATATACCGAAAATAGGTTATAAACCATGAAAATGAGTTAAAAACCATGAAAATAGGTTATAAACCATGACAATTGGTTAAAAACCATGACAATAGGTTATAAACCATGACAATAGGTTAAAACGATGAAAATAGGTTATATACCATGACAATAGGTTATAAACCACGAAAATAGGTTATAAATTATGGAAATATGTTATAAACCATAAAAAGGTTATAAAACCATGAAAATAGGTTATAAACCATGAAAAAATAGGTTATAAGGCACGAAAATAGGTTATAAACTACAAAAAGGTATTAAACGAAAATAGTTTATAAACTACGAAAATAGGGTATAAACAATGAAAATAGGTTATAAACCACACAAATAAGTTAAAAACCATGAAAATAGGTTATAAACCATGAAAATAGTTTATAAACTACGAAAATAGGTTATAAACCACGAAAATAGGTTATAAACCACACAAATAGGTTATAAACCATGAAAATAGGTTATTATGAAAATAGTTTATAAAATAGAAAATAGTTTATAAACCCGAAAATAGGTTATAAAAAAGGTTATAAACCATGAAAATAGGTTACAAACCATGAAAATAGGTTATAAACCACACAAATTGGTTATAAACCACAATAATAGGTTATAAACCATGAAAATAACAAAAACCTTTTAAAATTGACCATTTTACAGCATTGTAATTTTCAGGCCGTATAATAAATTATAACAAATTTTATTGAAATTTTGGGACATCACATCAAAGAAACCTATCAATTTCCTTCTGGTAACGTTTTATTTTTCAATTCTTCACCAACGTTATTTGAATGGGAGCAGTTGAACATAGCCAAGAGGTTCTTATCGTACCCCTCTGGCAAGTGAGTAGGGGAATACCGTCTGATGATTTCAAGGACTGAAATTTTAAACAGGACTTAAAAAGCCTGGGGAGGGTGGGGGCACTTCCATATGTAAGGTTTGTGCCGCCCAAGCAGGAGGGGGCTCTTCCATATGTAAGGTTGGGGGCACTTCCATATGTAAGGTTTGTGCCGCCTAAGCAGGAGGGGGCTCTTCCATATGTAAGGTTTGTGCCGCCCAAGCAGGAGGGGCCTTTTTTCCATCAGGTTTTATAGCAACAGGTGCCTTTTAGAAAATGCTAAGGTGCCTTTTTCCCATCATTGTTGTAGTGCAGTACCCAAAAAATGCTGATAAACTTTTTCTTTAAATACTCGATACTGCAGGTACCAAAATTGACTTCTTTCAAACAGCAGGTATCAAAATTGACTTCTTTCATACTGCAGGTATCAAAATTGACTTCTTTCATACTCCGGGTATCAAAATTATAGAATTTCATACTGCAGGTACCAAACTATCTGTCATACTGTGGGTATGGTTTTTGGTTGATAGGCTAGACACCTACTGCTAAGTGTAAAGTACCCTCCTCTTCCATTTCCTCCCCATCCCTATGGGGCTTAAAAGATTCACATTCAACATTTTGAGTGCGCATTAAAATTCTTCAAACTTTGATTAGCCATAACTCGGAAACTACCGGTGTTTTAGACATGCCAATCATTTAAAAACTATTTAGTTCAGAATGAAAAGATGTATCTGATGAATACTTATTATTATTTTCTTCCTGGCAGAGGAGTATTGGGAAATCTGCTCATACAGCGAGTCTCAAGCTCAACGATTTGCCAATGCTTGTCCTGAGGAGTTTGTCAATTACAATAAAAGGGTACTATCAAGGGTCTATCCGAACCCCAACCGGGTCGATTCAAGCAATTATAACCCGCAGGATCTGTGGAACTGTGGCTGCCAAATTGGTAAGTTAAAACGTTGATATGGACAGATACCAACAACATTTGCTGAAATAGTTGAAAACATACGAAAAGCCATGAAAACCAGTCAGGCTCGGTAGATAAGTAGGTGGCAAAAAGTGGGTGGGTTGGGGTGGTAGGTAAATGGAGGATGGTAGGTGAATGGAGGATGGTAGGTGAATGAAGGATGATAGGTGAATAGAGGATGGTAGGTGAATGGAGGATGGTAGGTGAATGGAGGATGGTGAATGGAGGAGGTGAATGGAGGATGGGGGAGTGGGGAGGGCGGGTGAATGGGGATGGAGGACGGTGGGTAAATGGGGGAGGACAGCGGGTGAATGGGGACGGCGGGTGAATGGGGGGGGACGGCGGGTGAATGGAGGATGGTGGGTGAATGGGGAGAGCGGGGAATGGAGGACAGTGGGTGAATGGGGGCGGGCGATTGGGGGCGGCAGGTGGTGGAGGGCGGGTAAATGGGGCGGCGGGTGGATGGGGCGGCGGGTGAATGGAAGGGGGAGTGGGGAAGGCGGGTGAATGGGGACGGCGGGTGAATGGGGAACAGCGGGTGAATGGGGGACGGCGGGTGAATGGGGGGAATGGAGGACAGCGGGAGTGGGTGTGGCGGGTAAATGGATGGGGACGGCGGGTGAATGGAGGACGGTGTGAGTGGGGGACTGCGGGTGATTGGGGATGACGGGTGATTGGGGACGGCGGGTGAATGGGGATGGCGGGGGTGGGACGGGGGAGAGTGGGGGGACGGCGGGTGAGTATAAATATGATATACCACTTGAACAAAGTTTGAAGAAAAGTCATTTAAATAGTTAACAAATTAAATAAACTTGCTATAAAATACATAAAGACTTTGAGGAATCTGGGGCTATGAGACTGATTTCATTCGTTTTTACAGAAATGATACCAAATTTTAAACTTGAATATCTTCTTAACGGAATAATATTTTTAAATGTTCTTTCACCATTTTGTTTCTTTTGAAGTCCTCTTTCATATAAGATGAACATGCCTGCATGACCTCTAAACTAATCCTTTGATGAGGAGAAAATAAAGCTAAAATGCTTGTTGTCCCCTTGCTAATAAAGTTGGGGAAGATGTGACATAGTACATAGGATTGGATTTTGGATAGCATGGCATGTTGGACAGAGGGTGGGGAGGGTTTTTGTATTGTTTGTGATGTCTAGTTTAATTAACTTTCCCCCTTACTAGGTGCTTGCCTAGCATGTGTGACGGGGAGGAGGGAGGGGGAGGAGGAGGGTTTTTGTATTGTTTGTGATGTCTAGTTTAATTTACTTTTCCCCTTTACTCCACCAGGTGTCCGTAACCTTACACTATTATGAAATTATGGTCTGTTTTTTGCATTTTACATTTTTTTTAAATAAATTTGACCAAATTGCATCATATCTTCTGCCTATCCTTTATCTTTTCTTGATGTTATCAATGATGTAAATATTCAACATTTTTCCTGATTTCAGGATATTTTTGATTTGACAATATAAGGCTTTTTTCCTTTGTAAATCATTTGCTATATTTATCAGGCATGTGAGACTTCAGCTGTTTAGCTGATTTCAGCTATTTTCCAAGCTGCTTTCACCTGGTTTCTGTATAATTGACAATGCTTAGCTATTTTGATGAGAAAATTGATCAATTTCAGCATGTGAGACTTCAGCTATTTAGCTGATTGCAGCTATTTTACAAGCTAATCTCACCTATTTTCTGTATAATTGACAAGCTATTTTGATGAGAAAATTGATCAATTTCATTTTATAAATCATCACTCACATGTCTGATTTATTGGGAAGGAGATATTGTTGTTTCTTTGTGCTTTTCTCACATATATTGTCCCTCTTTTTGTGTAGTCATGAATGTCATTTGTGTATAGTGGTTGACAAACGTCAAAATTGAAGTGATTAAGTCCGAATACTGACGTAATGTTTAGACAATTTTGAAGATTGATGAAATAAAAATTAATAAACGTATTATATAGCTTTATACATCATTGGGAAGAGAAACTGGTATTCTTTTGACAATTGTTCTTACAATAAAGATATTTGAAGCAAAATCTTGTTTTATGAAGCTTTAAAGACATTCGTCAGTATGCGGAAATAATAATTCAGTATTTCGTGCCAATTCTTGTGTCACCTAAATAAGACATTTGTCAGTATGCGGAAAGAGGGACAATATGTACCTCATGCCCAGACCATATGACCCACCCCCTTGATGCAGAGAGTAATGTTAGTATAATGAGGGTCTCATTACACACTTTGAATTAATTATAAGATATCCCACGGGCCTGAATAAAGATGTCGAAAAATCTTCTCACCAAAAATTGTGACAGAAATAATATTAATGTAGTAAATACTGTTGCTTACTCAAAAATCTTTTAAAAAAATATTTATATTTGTTTTTAAGGAAAAAAAATATAAAAAAATCTTCCTGTTAATTACCATTTTTCCTGTTGTTAACCGAGAGAATTGTAGATTTTTGTTTTCTTCCCAACTTGGGCCTGTTATATCCTTGTGGTATTCTTTTCCAACAGTTGCCTTGAATTACCAAACTCCAGGGCTAATGACGGACCTGTATGATGGCAAATTTAAACTCAACGGCGGCTGTGGGTACATCCTCAAACCTTACGTGATGAGAGAAGGTAAGAATCAATCAATGTTATTTTTATAGTGCCAATACCCCTCTCTACTTTGTTTATGTTTCAATCTTGCTCCTCCCCTCTCAATCACAGTTTTCTGACCTTTTGTTCTTGAATTTCTCTCATTCTCCCTCTGTTTCCTTTCCTTCTACCTCTAGAATGATCTGACCTCCCAGGCACAATATGACCCTCGTTGTTGTGGTGCCATTAAGCCCTCATCAAACACACAAACCAATAAGTTGCATTAGGCACTAAACAGGCACAAAAAATGTAAGTCCAAACAGATCATGTTTCAGAATTGTATTGAAAATATGATCAATTGGTGAATAATTACGTTAGTAGAATTTTACATTCTATAGAGTGCATACTCAGCGCCTACTCCCCCAGTTCATTCCCCATTGAATGGGGAATGAACTATTGCCCTTAAAATCACCAGAGTTTAAATAACTCACTGATTAAAAATCCTTTCACAATCCAAAGCAATCCTCTGCCACAAGTTACATGCTTGGTTTGGCCCGGCAGTAACCCTTCTTTTGTTTGCGTACATTGTATGATAATTGATGCATAAAATCACATCTGTGATGAGTTTCTTAATTGCTGCTTGCAGAGTCTAAAAGTCATACCTGTAGAAATGGAGGTTTTGCAGGTGAAAAGACTGAAAATTTATAGCAAGAATTGGGCGTATTGATTACCATATTGGTCTAACTTCGTTAGTAAGGGTAATTACCATATTTGACACAACAAGTGCCATGCTCCAATAAATGCCAACTTCTTCCCAATTAAATACATTAGTCAATATATAAGATGCTTAAGGCTTTTGCGAGAAAAGGTAAGAATCGATTGATGAATCGTTTCGTAATTACCATAACAAGCGTCATGCTCCAATAAGCTCAATCTAACTTTTCTCAATTAAATACACTAGTCATCTAACATACTGTTACCCCTATACAAAACATGATCCAATACTACATCTCTGTTTGTTTAAGGTAAGTATTGATTTATGAACTCTTACATAAATTATCCGTATTCGACGTAGCTACTCATGCTCAAAAACTGCCCTTACATAATCTATTTATATTCACTTTGTCGCATTACTCGACATTGATTCTACTCTTTTTATTCACATTAAGAATTTTTTTAGTCCTCCAACCCGACACCCTCAATTTTCTCTAAATCAGGGGTAAATCATACCATTCAACCTGAGAAACTTTACATTTCATTGGCTAGCAACCAGCTATTGTTACACCATACACAACACAGGGGAGGGGTAATCTATTCCTTCAAACTGACAACAAGCATCTTCATAGTCTATTACAGATCACTTGTAAGCAAGCTGCTACTGTTACACTGTGCACAATAAATAGGTCATTTATCTGGAACTCAAGTCACATAACTGATGTGCAGTAAAGCGAATCAGTTTAGTCCTTGGCGGAGCCTAAATATAAATATACATTATATGCTTGGGAGAACTTTGTACAAAGCCCATTAATGATTGATGGACCATTCCTTGTAAGGATGGTCATTCAGCCCATGAATGATTGATGGACCATTCCTCATTTAAAGGATGGTTATTTAGCCCATGAATTTGAAATTCCTCATTAGGATGGTAATTTAGCCCATGAATGGATGGTTATTTAGCCCATGAATGATCGATGGACCATTTCTCGTAAGGATGGTTATTTAGCCCATCAATAATTGATGGACCATTCCTGGTAAGGATAGTTATTTAGCCTATGAATGATTGATGGACCATTCCTTGTGAGGATAGTTATTTAGCCCATGAATGATTGATGGACCATTCCTCGTGAGGATGGTTATTTAGCCCATGAATGATTGATGTACCATTCCTCTTAAGGATGGTTATTTAGCTTATAAATGATTGCTGACCATACCTCGTAAGGATGGTTATTTAGCCCATGAATGATTGATGGACCATTCTTCATAAAGATGGTTATTTCATCATGAGGATTATTTCCTGTCTTTCAACATTTTGATACCCTTATAAAAGACATAATCCAATACTATTTCTGTTTGCCTATAAAGGTAAGAATCAATTGAATACATAAATTATCCATATTCGATGTAACTGCCCTTGCTCTTAAATTGCTTCTTCATTTTCTGTGAATAAAGATTTTAATGTCACTTGGTCACATGACTTGACATTAATGTTCTTTCTTATGTTACTCTAATGTAAGACTTGATCCAATACTAATTTTTTGTTTGCTTAAGGTAAGAATCAATTAATGAATTGATACATAAATTATCTGTATCCGTATAGTGATCAGATCGCAGGCAATTTGATCACAGGACCACATATCAAAAATGGGTCATTGAAAAACGTATAAAATGTAAATGAGCAGGTTAACTTTGCGTGTGAAATTACCATGTTATAACAGGACATTGCGTAACTAAAATGATCGCTGGTCACTGATCTTGGTTTATACACGCTGTTTAAGAATATCATCGGTGGATTTGATCGCCTGTGATCCTCTCCTTTGACCAGGATCAAGTGACTGGGTCCGATCCTGTGAGTATTCATACAGTAAAGGATCAGCACTGATCACCTGCAGTGGGTCCGATCCCAATCTCATTCACACTAAAGTGTAAACGCATCCATTATCTTAACGTAAATCTCACAAAGACATCACTTTGTTCATTGATTGGTATGATGTACACACGATTTATTGACAGATATATTTACTTGGATACATGTCCCATTTTCTTGTTTTATTTAACCTATCTGCTGTATTGCAACTAATGTTACCATGGTAACTTATGCATGTTATGTTGACAAGCTCTTTGAGCCCTGAGCTGGATTTAGATTTTAAGTGTTGGCTGTGATTGACAGCAGAAGTGTTAGCATTAAGTGGTAGCGAAGATAATGTTGGTGTAAGTGACTCTGAAGAGAGTGCTTTTAATGAGAATTCTTCTTGGCGTGGTCCAGAAAAGTGTTAAATTGATTGATTAGATGATAAGGTAAAATGGAGAATATAATCAGGTAAAATGGAAAGGTAATTGATGAAAGATCAGGTAAAAGGAAGAATATTATCAGGTAAAATGGGAAAATTGTTCAAGCTTAAATGGAAAATTGATTGATGAAAATCAGGTAAAATGGAGAAATTTAATCAGTTAATATGGAAAATTAATTGATGAAAATCAGGTAAAATGGAGAAAATAATCAGGTAAAATGGAAAATTAATTGATGAAAGATCAGGTAAAAGGAAGAATATTATCAGGTAAAATGGGAAAATTGTTCAAGTTTTAATGGAAAATTAATTGAGGAAAATCTGGTAAAATGGACAAAATTAATCAGGTAAACTGGAAAATTTATTGAGGAAAATCCAGTAAAATGGACAAAATTAATCAGTTAAAATGGAAAATTTATTGAGGAAAATCCAGTAAAATGGACAAAATTAATCAGGTAAAATGGAAAATTAATTGAGGAAAGATCAGGTATATCAAGTTTTTTAGCTTATGAAAAATTGCATTCCTTGTATGGGTCAAGGAAATTTGTGTGTGTACATGATATTTATTACCTAAACAAGCTGTTAAGGAATATTCCCATATTTTTTTGTAACCTTTCAGAAGAAAGAGACCAATTTTAGAAACAATTTAGTACAAAAATCATGTTGATACATTATTCCTACCAGGAGATATTCAAATTTTGAGGTTCACAAAAAATGAATAGGAAAAGGCTCTGTATGACATCACAGCAACACATTCTCCCACAAAGGTTATGTATTTCATTAAAATCTATCATCCTTTTCATTAGTAACACCTGCTAGAAAAATAAGTTGATGAAAGTCAGGTATTTATATTTATTGCCAGATATATCCTACTTCAATTACTTTTAGAAAATTGTTTCTAATCATACAGAAACAACCAAAGAAATACATAAACATTTGCAATGGAATTGCCTCTGTATGACAACATCAAACACGAATTCATCATACTGTACAAAAACTTATTTACAATGTAATTGGGAAATCTTTAAGAATCCATGTCTCCTGAACTGAATATGATATCAACCTGATTGTTGTACCGAATTGGCTCTTAAAAGTATGCTCTTTCAAAAACAATTAAAAAAAAAAAAAAACATGGGAATATTCCTCTAAAAGTTCTTGTCTTGTCAAAAGATTGTTCCAGAGGTATCCCCTCAGATTAAAGTTAACCTCCATTACCACCTGTTCTCTCATACCCATCTTCTCTTTTCGATCGTGACAGAGATGTCATATTTTAGTGCAAGCTCCTCTGAGATCATTCCTGGTGTGTCACCTCAGATCCTGCACATCAAGATTATCAGCGGTCAACAGTTCCCCAAGCCACGGGGCTCCGAGGCCAAAGGAGATGTAAGTATAGCAGGGGGCAGTGGGATTAGTTCTGAAACATGGCTGAGTATGAGGGGAATAGTTGTTCCTGATGGGTGGCTGTATCCCAGTATCCTCTAGTGACACTACCCCCTTCCCCCTCCCTCATATTCCATCCTCTGCACATCAAGATCATCATCAGTCAGCAGTTCTTTAAGTCACTGGGCTCCGAGACCAAAGGAGCTGTAAGTATTTTCAGGGGCAGGGGGAAATTATTTCCTGAAAAGTAGCTGCTGATTATGTGTGTGTGGGGGAGAGGGAGGAGGAGGGGGATAATGTTCCCTGATGGGTGGCTGATGGGACCCTTTTAAGCTTGTAGACATTAAAGCATGGAGATGATCGGGATTTTTTTGTGCCTCAGACACCCCTTCTCCCCCATTCTTTTGGTGACACCCAAATTCTATGCAGTGTTTTTAGCAAAAGGGTGGGTCTTCGTCTTCTTGGTTAGGAGCCAAAAATGACGATGATGTTGTGACTTCATCAGTGAATTCGCATGTGTCTTCTGAGCTCAAAGGCTGATACACCACAGGTGGTTACAGTTGGGGCAAGGAATGCTAGTTTTTGGGACAGTGAAAGCTTTACACCGCTTCCATGCAGCTGCAAAGTGTTGACGACGATTTTCTTCAAACTGCGTCGAAGCCTTCCTTACATGTGAGCATCATCTGGTCCTGTCCGAAGCAGACTTTTCAATTTTTCCGTGGCTGAAGGTCAGCCCACTTCAAGTGGCACTTGATATTGTCTTTGTGTCATCTCTGTGGCTGCAGTATTGTATTTATGGGTATTTATTGCTGAGTAGCACATGTCTCCTTTAAATGGTGCTTAAGAGTTTAACCATAGGGGTATTTACTGTTTAGTGGTGGGGTGCTTTACTATCTTAGCTGTGGACTGCATGGTGTCAGAATTTGTTTGATATAAGGGTCTAACCTGACAGTTGCACTTAAAATCAGGATATTTGATTATTTTCTTCCCCTAATTATGACGGGATAGATGTCTGTAACAAGGGACGTTCCATCCCCTAATTGGCGCCACCCCACATATGCTCCCATTATGAAATGTTGCTTTTAATATCATGATTCCTTTTGAGTATGAAATGACTACTTCATTCTTGTATTTGTATGATTTTCAGGTCATTGACCCCTATGTTTCCATGGAGATATTTGGTATACCAGCTGACTGCGCAGAGGAAAGGACCAAAACAGTACCACACAATGGTAAGGGAACATTTCTTGATCTCATGAGTGTATGGAAAGAGGGGTGATGGGGAAAGTCAAGAGGGCACTTTCTGACCCTTATATTACCAAACATCTATTATTCTTAGCTTAGCAAAACGATAATGTAAATACAATTAAAAAAGGAAAGATAAGAATGTTATAACTCTCTATTGCTATCATAGTACTGGCCAAATAGGTGGGTACCTTACGTGCAGCTAAGTAACAAATTGATCAATGAAAGATGGACACAATGTTGGCAGTGCTTTGCACTTATTTCTCCCTACCAGTCAGTACATAAAATCTTAACCCACAACTCAAACTTAAACAGAACTCCCAGTATTTTAATACATTCATGCCAAAAAGTGTTTTTTTAAGCCTACTCACACCCGACACCTGAGTTTGTCCTGAAAACTCAGTTATGACATTTACCAACCCTCTTCCTGTTCAGTGTATTGTTTCCACTCCAAACAATGATTATTTATCTGCCATTCCCATGCACACCACAGTCAAGTAGCCCAAGGTTATTTGTGTGTATAAGGTTACAGAAAGCCAGTGCTGATTAATCAGGGCACTTGTGATTGAAATCACTCATCCATGTTAGGTGTCCCAATGGGAGAAAGCAATAAAGATGACTATAGCTGTGTATCATATGCCTGAGGTAATATGTGCATTGATTTTGAATGATTGATGGAGCATTTCTCCTTAGGAAAGATATTGCTTCATATTCTCATTAACATTCTCTGGAAAAGGATAACTCCAAACATAATTGGATAACGTAGAACACATAGCAATCTAATTAAGATAAACATATTAGATCAGTTCCACAGAGCATAACTACTTCAAATTTCCAAGATGAATTTGCATAACTAAAAGTAATTAGCAGTGGCATAACTTAATTTGAATAACTAAAAGTAACTAGCAGTGGCATAACTTAATTTGCATAACTAAAAGTAAGTGGCAGTGGCATACTTAATTTGCATAACTAAAAGTAACTGGCAGTGGGATAACCTAATTTGCATAACTAATTGTAACTAGCGTGGCATAACTTAATTTGCATAACTAAAAGTAACTAGCAGTGGCATAACTTAATTTGCATAACTAATTGTAACTAGCGTGGCATAACTTAATTTGCATAACTAAAAGTAACTAGCAGTGGCATAAATTAATTTGCATAACTAAATGTAACTAGCAGTGGTATAACTTAAATTGCATAACTAAATGTAACTAGCAGTGGCATAAATTTATTTGCATAACTAAAAGTAACTAGCAGTGGCATAAATTAATTTGCATAACTAAATGTAACTAGCAGTGGCATAAGTTAATTTGCATAACTAACAGTTACTAGCAGTGGCATAAATTAATTTGCATAACTAAAAGTAAATAGCAGTGGCATAAATTAATTTGCATAACTAAATGTAATTAGCAGTGGTATAACTAAAATTGCATAGCTAAAAGTAACTAGCAGTGGTATAAATTAATTTGCATAACTAAAAGTAACTAGCAGTGGCATAACTTAATTTGCATAACTAATTGTAACTAGCGTGGCATAACTTAATTTGCATAACTAAAAGTAACTAGCAGTGGCATAAATTAATTTGCATAACTAAATGTAACTAGCAGTGGTATAACTTAAATTGCATAACTAAATGTAACTAGCAGTGGCATAAATTAATTTGCATAACTAAAAGTAACTAGCAGTGGCATAAATTAATTTGCATAACTAAATGTAACTAGCAGTGGCATAAGTTAATTTGCATAACTAACAGTTACTAGCAGTGGCGTAAATTAATTTGCATAACTAAAAGTAACTAGCAGTGGCATAAATTAATTTGCATAACTAAATGTAATTAGCAGTGGTATAACTTAAATTGCATACGTAAAAGTAACTAGCAGTGGTATAAATTAATTTGCCTAACTAAAAGTAACTAGCAGTGGCATAAGTTAATTTGCATAATTAAATGTAACTGGCAGTGGTATAAATTAATTCATAAAAAGTCTATGGAGTATTTCGCATAGTGATGACCCCTGTATTAAACTCCCGCAATGCATGAACTCAAGGGTTTGGTTTAGTCCATTTTTACAACAGGTTAATTTCTTAGCAAAGCGATTTTCATTCTTTTTGTTTTTTATGCATTTTAAACATTCTAACATGGAAATTGTATAAAACGATTGAAGGTATATGTATATATATATATATATATGTTTGTATGTATATATATATATATATATTTGTATGTATATATATATATATATATATATGTTTGTATGTTTATATATATATATATATATGTTTGTATATATATATATATATATATATGTTTTTGTATGTATATATATATGTATATATATACACATATATATATATATATATATATATATATATATATATATATATACATGTAGATGCAACATTAGCTGAATTGATTTAAAATCCTCTAAAAACATGAAGAACGCAAACAAATTCATCAAAATCGGTTTAAAATGAGCCATTTTACAGCTTTTTGAAGATTTTTGTGCAAATATGCAAATTTTTGTGTTATTCTTGTGATGTATGAATGGGACATAGGCTCTATTCTCTTATGTAAATCCATTGTTTTTTTAACACTCTGCCATATCTCTTGGAAAAAAGCTAAGATAATTCTATTGAAGAGACTTGGATCTTTACTACACTCCTACCAATATCAAGCTGGAGAAGGCATTTTGAACATTTTCAATGCTCTTGTCTGTCAATGTTTGAACAGAAAACGTTTGTACCTGTCCATATGCCTTTAATGTTTTGTCAATGTGTGTATATGTGTATTTAATGCACAGTTCGTAGGACTTTGCAGTCACGAATGGCCCTTCTAAAGCCGGGTCATTCCACTTGGGCAAAAGTCCCCTGTGCATTAAATATGCATATAAACACCTCGCGAAAACATTAATCTTTAATTACTAAGATTTTGACATAACACTAAAGATTATAAACCTGTCAATCATTGTAGTCACATGTGATTCCTTTTTTCCTGACACAGGGCATAACCCCATCTTTGACGAGAGCTTTGAGTTCACCGTCAACCTCCCAGAGCAAGCTTTGGTTCGTTTTGTCGTGCTGGACGATGAGTACATTGGAGATGAATTTATTGGGCAATACACCATACCATTTGAATGTTTACAACCAGGTAAGATGTATATTGGGAAATACACTATACTACTTAAATGTTTACAACCAGGTAAATGTTTACAACCAGGTAAGATGTTTATTGGGCAATACACTATACCACCAGGTAAGATGTTTATTGAATGTTTACAACCAGGTAAGATGTTTATTGGGCAATACACTATACCACTTGAATGTTTACAACCAGGTAAGATGTTTATTGGGCAATACACTATACTACTTGAATGTTTACAACCAGGTAAGATGTTTATTGGGCAATACACTATACCACTTGAATGTTTACAACCAGGTAAGATGTTTATTGGGCAATACACTATACCACTTGAATGTTTACAATACACTATACCACTTGAATGTTTACAACCAGGTAAGATGCTTATTGGGCAATACACTATACCACTTGAATGTTTACAACCAGGTAAGATGTTTATTGGGCAATTCACCACTTGAATGTCTACAACCAGGTAAGATGTTTCTTGGGCAATACACCACACCATTTAAATGTTTACAACCAGGCAATTTATTTCTGTACATTGCTGATTCCAAAATATATATCATAGTGCTGAGCTTGCACAGGATCATGATTTCACGTTTGCGAGGATGCGCTAGCATTTCTGTGTGTGTTGTTAACATTTTTAACATACGTGGAAATAAAATGGGTCAGAAATTTATTTTCTTTACCAATTTTCAACATGATCTCAGGCAAATTATATTTGGACAGCCACGGGAGATTGTAACTTAAAAAACATTGAAGTAAAAATGACTTATCATGTACTGTATGTTGGCTTTTATGTTGATACTGAAATTGTGCCTTACTTTGGAGGGCGTCTGCTGTACTTTTGAGCACATGTTAAATCCCATTGACTTTTGCTTCAGCACGCAATTATATTTTTCAAGGGGCGACTTGCTAAACTTAGAATTGACAAACTTTGTGGCTTGAGAAGATAATGAAGTGACTGTAAGTGAATGCAACATAATTTATGAGCTTCTAACAATTTCTTTTGTCATGTTCACTGTCAATCTCCACAAATACAGGTCATTCTCAAAAATATTCCCTACCATCACACCGTGGACTGGTTGTCCGAGATTCATCCCACAGTGGGTTGGGTATCCATTTCAGGGGTCAAAATTTAATATTTTTGCCACTGTTCCACATAACAGTACCTTATCAAATAATACTGTTCTGGATCATATTTCACTGTTCCAGCTGTTTTTCAATAACAGGACAAATTGCTTTCTTCCAAATTAGCTTAATTTGCAACTGCTTTATTAGTCAATATTGGTTACAGGTGCTGTGGCTCAGTGGTTAAGGAGTCAAGCTCGTATTAGAGAGGTACTGCTGCATTGTGTCCTTGAGCAAGAGACTGTACTCTACTTCAGTCCACTCAGCTGTAAAATGAGTATCAGCACTGCTGGGGAATTAATCTGCAATGGACTGGTGTCCCGCCCAGGGGGAATCATGTACTCTCATCTGCTTGTGCCATGGAAACTGGGGATAAGCACCGGCTCAATGAGCATAATGGCTTGAATGGATTTAACTTTTTTTAATTATTGGTGAATATGTGCAAATATGTATGTCAGTTATTAGTATTACATGCACATGATGTAACATACAGTTGCGTACAGTCGTATTTATGCAAGCAGCGGTTGTTGCCTTAGTTATTTAGGACTATGATGTTGTAGTCAAGTCTACCCCATCCATGTTCTTGTAGTTGAGTCCACTCCTTTGGAATTCAAATCCATGCCTGCCAAAAATCCGGTACAAGTCCATGACGATACTTGGAACCTTCTGGTGGGCACCCAAATCATAAAAGAAGGAGAATATGTTATCTTAACATCATTGCTGAAGACATAGGACTTAATAAGACCCTGCAACTCATGATGGATAAAGCTACTTCTTTTATTCTGTATATGGACTACAGATAATGATGATGTCGATGGTGGTGATGATGATGACGATGATGATGATGATGGTGGTTGTGGTGATGGTGATGATGATGATGAATTGATGATGATGATGAATTGATGATGATGATGAATTGATGATGATGATGTCGATGATGGTAATGAATTGATGATGATGGTTATGATGGTAATGATGAATCGATGATGATGATGATGATGATGCTGAGGATGAATTGATGATGATGGTGATGATGATGATGATGATGATGCTGAGGATGAATTGATGATGATGGTGATGGTAATGAATCACTGATGACGGTGATTTCGATGGTGGTGATGAATTGATGATGATGATGGTGGTGTTGGCGATGGTGATGAATTGATGATGATGATGATGTTGGTGATGATGATGAATGAATGAAGATGGTGATGGTGGTGATGAATTGATGATGATGATGATAATTGAATCTTGAATCCTTGTAGAACGTTGTGTATTTGCAGACCTTGAAATAATCATCTTGTTGTTCTTTTGAAGGTTACCGTCATTTTAATCTTCTGTCCAGTACTGGTGAGAGCCTGACACCAGCATCCATCTTTGTACATATAGCTGTCACCAACAAAAGAGGGGGTGGGGTAAGAATATTTGCATATTCATATATTGTTTTATTATTGTATAACATTACGTGGACATGGGCGTAGCCTAATTTAATAGCAGCTCAAGGTTGCTAACCTTCTATGCTATATAAATAATGTCACACAGGCTTCTCATTACTATCTCATGTAGCTGTCACCAACAAAAGAGGGGTAAGAGGGTTTGCATATTTATAATTCAAATTAATGCACAATGAAGTAGCGTGAAATGGACATTTCATGCTGCATTATTCTAAGTAATCTGTCCTGCTATTCAAAATAAGCGTCATATGTTCCAATTCTTACTTCCTTGGCACAGAATTCCAAGGTTCTCTGACACTACAAAAACTGAAAACTCAACACACAAATACCCCTTCCCCTCCCCAAAATATAAGAGAGAGAAAAACATGAAAAGAAAAGAATACACAGCTGATGCTATACATGCAAGAAGTGCTTCTCTTAAGGTGTGGAGTTGGAATTTAATATAGAATTTCACACCATTCTCAATAAAGGTGTCAAAAATCTTCCCATGAAATATCGCGACAGAAATAATATAAATGTAGTGAATACGTCTTTATTTACTGCCCTCTTTCACAATTTAATTTTCTTTTTATTGCACAATTACACTGGGGACGTTTTTAGAGCACATTATTTACCACATACTGTTGTTTATTCAAGAATTCTCTCTCTCTCAAAAAAAAAATGTATATGTTTTTTTTTTAACATACATTAATAAGGTTGAGCTACATCACAACTTTAACATACATTAATAAGGTTGAGCTACATCACAACTTTAACATACATTAATAAGGTTGAGCTACATCACAACTTTAACATACATTAATAAGGTTGAGCTACATCACAACTTTAACATACATTAATAAGGTTGAGCTACATCACAACTTTAACATACATTAATAAGGTTGAGCTACATCACAACTTTAACATACATTAAAAACATGAGCTACATCACATCTTTAACATACCATAAAAAGGTTGAGCTACATCACAACTTTAACATACATTAATAAGGTTGAGCTACATCACAACTTTAACATACATTAAAAACATGAGCTACATCACATCTTTAACATACCATAAAAAGGTTGAGCTACATCACAACTTTAACATACATTAATAAGGTTGAGCTACATCACATCTTTAACATACCATAAAAAGGTTGAGCTACATCACAACTTTAACATACCATAAAAAGGTTGAGCTACATCACAACTTTAGCATACATTAATAAGGTTGAGCTACATCACATCTTTAACATACCATAAAAAGGTTGAGCTACATCACATCTTTAACATACCATAAAAAGGTTGAGCTACATCACAACTTTAACATACCATAAAAAGGTTGAGCTACATCACAACTTTAACATACCATAAAAAGGTTGAGCTACATCACAACTTTAACATACCATAAAAGGTTGAGCTACATCACATCTTTAACATACCATAAAAAGGTTGAGCTACATCACAACTTTAACATACCATAAAAGGTTGAGCTACATCACATCTTTAACATACCATAAAAAGGTTGAGCTACATCACATCTTTAACATACCATAAAAGGTTGAGCTACATCACATCTTTAACATACCATAAAAAGGTTGAGCTACATCACAACTTTAACATACCATAAAAAGGTTGAGCTACATCACAACTTTAACATACCATAAAAGGTTGAGCTACATCACAACTTTAACATACCATAAAAAGGTTGAGCTACATCACATCTTTAACATACCATAAAAAGGTTGAGCTACATCACAACTTTAACATACCATAAAAAGGTTGAGCTACATCACATCTTTAACATACCATAAAAAGGTTGAGCTACATTACAACTTTAGCATACATTAATAAGGTTGAGCTACATCACATCTTTAACATACCATAAAAAGGTTGAGCTACATCACAACTTTAACATACCATAAAAAGGTTGAGCTACGTCACAACTTTAACATACCATAAAAAGGTTGAGCTACATCACAACTTTAACATACCATAAAAAGGTTGAGCTACATCACAACTTTAACATACCATAAAAAGGTTGAGCTACATCACATCTTTAACATACCATAAAAAGGTTGAGCTACATCACATCTTTAACATACCATAAAAAGGTTGAGCTACATCACAACTTTAACATACCATAAAAAGGTTGAGCTACATCACAACTTTAACATACCATAAAAAGGTTGAGCTACATCACAACTTTAACATACCATAAAAAGGTTGAGCTACATCACAACTTTAACATACCATAAAAGGTTGAGCTACATCACATCTTTAACATACCATAAAAGGTTGAGCTACATCACATCTTTAACATACCATAAAAAGGTTGAGCTACATCACAACTTTAACATACCATAAAAAGGTTGAGCTACATCACAACTTTAACATACCATAAAAAGGTTGAGCTACATCACATCTTTAACATACCATAAAAAGGTTGAGCTACATCACATCTTTAACATACCATAAAAAGGTTGAGCTACATCACATCTTTAACATACCATAAAAGGTTGAGCTACATCACATCTTTAACATACCATAAAAAGGTTGAGCTACATCACAACTTTAACATACCATAAAAAGGTTGAGCTACATCACAACTTTAACATACCATAAAAAGGTTGAGCTACATCACATCTTTAACATACCATAAAAGGTTGAGCTACATCACATCTTTAACATACCATAAAAGGTTGAGCTACATCACATCTTTAACATACCATAAAAAGGTTGAGCTACATCACAACTTTAACATACCATAAAAAGGTTGAGCTACATCACAACTTTAACATACCATAAAAAGGTTGAGCTACATCACAACTTTAACATACCATAAAAAGGTTGAGCTACATCACAACTTTAACATACCATAAAAAGGTTGAGCTACATCACATCTTTAACATACCATAAAAAGGTTGAGCTACATCACAACTTTAACATACCATAAAAAGGTTGAGCTACATCACATCTTTAACATACCATAAAAAGGTTGAGCTACATCACAACTTTAGCATACATTAATAAGGTTGAGCTACATCACATCTTTAACATACCATAAAAGGTTGAGCTACATCACAACTTTAACATACCATAAAAGGTTGAGCTACATCACATCTTTAACATACCATAAAAGGTTGAGCTACATCACATCTTTAACATACCATAAAAAGGTTGAGCTACATCACAACTTTAACATACCATAAAAGGTTGAGCTACATCACAACTTTAACATACCATAAAAAGGTTGAGCTACATCACATCTTTAACATACCATAAAAGGTTGAGCTACATCACATCTTTAACATACCATAAAAGGTTGAGCTACATCACATCTTTAACATACCATAAAAAGGTTGAGCTACATCACAACTTTAACATACCATAAAAGGTTGAGCTACATCACAACTTTAACATACCATAAAAAGGTTGAGCTACATCACAACTTTAACATACCATAAAAGGTTGAGCTACATCACAACTTTAACATACCATAAAAGGTTGAGCTACATCACATCTTTAACATACCATAAAAAGGTTGAGCTACATCACAACTTTAACATACCATAAAAGGTTGAGCTACATCACATCTTTAACATACCATAAAAAGGTTGAGCTACATCACAACTTTAGCATACATTAATAAGGTTGAGCTACATCACATCTTTAACATACCATAAAAAGGTTGAGCTACATCACAACTTTAACATACCATAAAAAGGTTGAGCTACATCACATCTTTAACATACCATAAAAAGGTTGAGCTACATCACATCTTTAACATACCATAAAAAGGTTGAGCTACATCACAACTTTAACATACATTAATAAGGTTGGGCTACATCACAACTTTAACATACATTAATAAGGTTAAGCTACATCACAACTTTAACATACATTAATAAGGTTTAGCTACATCACAACTTAACATACATTAATAAGGTTGGGCTACATCACAACTTTAACATACATTAATAAGGTTGAGCTACATCACAACTTAACATACATTAAAAAGGTTGAGCTACATCACATCTTTAACATACCATAAAAAGGTTGAGCTACATCACAACTTTAACATACATTAATAAGGTTGGGCTACATCACAACTTTAACATACATTAATAAGGTTAAGCTACATCACAACTTTAACATACATTAAAAAGGTTGGGCTACATCACAACTTTAACATACCATAAAAAGGTTGAGCTACATCACAACTTTAACATACATTAAAAAAGGTTGAGCTTCATCACAACTTTAACATACATTAATAAGGTTGAGCTACATCACAACTTTAACATACATTAATAAGGTTGGGCTACATCACAACTTTAACATACATTAAAAAAGGTTGAGCTACTTCTCAACTTTAACATACATTAACATACATCACAACTTTAGCATGGGACATAGGATGGTATCTGGGACATGGGCAGGGATGCCATGTGGGACATGGGGTGCCATGTGTTACATGGGATGGTATGAGATGTCATGTGGGACATGGGGTGGGATGTCATGTGGGACATGGGATGTCATGTGGGACATGGGATGTCATGTGGGACATGGGATGTCATGTGGGACATGGGATGTCATGTGGGACATGGGATGTCATGTGGGACATGGGATGTCATGTGGGACATGGGATGTCATGTGGGACATGATATGTCATGTGGGACATGATATGTCATGTGGGACATGGGATGTCATGTGGGACATGGGATGTCATGTGGGACATGGGATGTCATGTTGGACATGGGATGTCATGTGGGACATGGGATGTCATGTGGGACATGGGATGTCATGTGGGACATGGGATGTCATGTGGGACATGGGATGTCATGTGGAACATGGGATGTCATGTGGGACATGGGATGTCATGTGGGACATGGGATGTCATGTGGGACATGGGATGTCATGTGGGACATGGGATGTCATGTGGGACATGATATGTCATGTGGGACATGATATGTCATGTGGGACATGGGATGTCATGTGGGACATGGGATGTCATGTGGGACATGGGATGTCATGTGGGACATGGGATGTCATGTGGGACATGGATGTCATGTGGGACATGGGATGTCATGTGGGACATGGGATGTCATGTGGGACATGGGATGTCATGTGGGACATGGGATGTCATGTGGGACATGGGATGTCATGTGGGACATGGGATGTCATGTGGGACATGGGATGTCATGTGGGACATGGGATGTCATGTGGGACATGGGATGTCATGTGGGACATGGGATGTCATGTGGAACATGGGATGTCATGTGGAACATGGGATGTCATGTGGAACATTGGGTTAGTTGTCATGTGGGTACCACAAATGAAAAGAAAAAAAAAATCAAAGATGCCCAGAGTTTGTAAATAACTTATCAATGTTGACCTTAAAATTGTGAACATAATTGGGGCTAACCCACTCAGACAGACCATTACACTCATTAACATCTGTTTGCGAAAAGCTAGAACACCAAATATCTACCTGTGAGAAATCTTTGATCAACTTCAAACTGTTACCACATGTTACATGAGGATTAGCTGAAACATGCAATAAGTAACAGCAAGTCAAAGCATCACTACCAGATAGGAATTAAAAAATTTGAATCATATTGCCAAATACAAGCGTGGTCAAACCAAGAAATGCATACAGCTCCATGGGTTTGAGATCTAGTTAAACAGGAACAGGAAGTTAATGTGTGGAGATCAGTGGCAGTGTTATTTAGGAATGTAGTCTACCTTTATTTCTTGTTCTCTTTTACTTCAGAAACCAACAAAGAGAGGGTCACTCAAGAAAGCTAAAAAGTCAAAACATGCGGTCAAAGTTCGGACAATCAGTGTAAAAGCCTTGGATGACCTCTTCAAGGTAAGAAACAAATGGACTATGGGCTTTAGATCAGTACTATGGCTCAAGATCAAGGCCATGGCTTGAGATCAGCACCATGCTTGAGATCAGCGCCATTGGCTTGAGATCAGCGCCATGGGCTTGAGGTCAGCACCATGGGCTTGAGGTCAGCACCATGGGCTAGAGATCAGCACCATGGGCTAGAGATCAGCACCATGAGCAGGTCAGCACCATGGGCTTGAGGTCAGCACCATGGGCTAGAGATCAGCACCATGGGCATGAGGTCAGCATCATGGGCTTGAGATCAGTGCCATGGGCTTTAGGTCAGCACCATGGGCTAGAGATCAGCACCATGGGCTTGAGATCAGCGCCAATGGCTTGAGTTCAGCACCATGGGCTTGAGGTCAGCACCATGGGCTAGAGATCAGCACCATGGGCTTTAGGTCAGCACCATGGGCTAGAGATCAGCACCATGAGCAGGTCAGCACCATGGGCTTGAGGTCAGCACTATGGGCTAGAGATCAGCACCATGGGCGTGAGGTCAGCATCATGGGCTTGAGATCAGTGCCATGGGCTTAAGGTCAGCACCATGGGCTAGAGATTAGCACCATGGGCTTGAGATCAGCATCATGGGCTTGAGGTCAGCACCATGGGCTTGAGGTCAGCACCATGGGCTTGAGGTCAGCACCAT
Organism: Chiridota heheva; assembly: GCA_020152595.1. Lineage (NCBI taxonomy): Eukaryota > Metazoa > Echinodermata > Holothuroidea > Apodida > Chiridotidae > Chiridota > Chiridota heheva. The sequence goes on from JAIGNY010004504.1 coordinate 144,621, forward strand.
GGGCTTGAGGTCAGTGCCATGGGCTTGAGGTCAGCACCATGGGCTTGAGGTCAGTGCCATGGGCTTAAGGTCAGCACCATGGGGTAGAGGTGAGCACCATGAGCTTAAGATCAGCGCCATGAAATTAACTGGATCAGGAAGAAAGCATGAAGTGAATGATACAGATACATTCTATGCTCCCTGGTCTTGATGTATTGATGAAAATCCAGTCATGATAACTTTTGAATGGCCCAACAAATGATCAGCCCATGGCAAAATACACTATTAGTTCAGTGGTCAAGCTAGTCTATCTTATATGAAGGAAAACGTTGATAGAATCAAAATGATGAAGAAAGCATTCAAAAATCTTATTCTGTTCAGGAAATATTCAAGTTTATAGCTCTGTCTTATCTGTGTAGATAGAAATGACTGGTGTAGTAAGTCCACTATGGAAGTCTTCATCCTCGCATTCTTAACAATTGCTAACGTATTTTAATGAAAAGTTATTGAACTTGTTTGCTATTTGAATTACTTTCCCTCAAACTTTCTTTAGGTGGTACAGTATTATTACCCTTACAAGATTCAGTTTTACAACTTTCCTGACATATCCAATGCTTTTCAAGAAACAAAATCACAGGACAAAATATGATAGAATACATAAAGACTTTGGGGATCTGAGGCTATGGCATCAACAACTAGTCTGATTTCAGTCATTTCTATGAAAATGATACCAAACTTTAAACTTGGATATCTTCTTAACAGAATAACATTTTTGAAAGCTTTCTTGCTATTTTGTTTCTTTTGAAGTCCTCTTTTATATGAGATGGAGATGCTTGATTCCTGAACTAAGCCCTCTTTTATATTACATGGAGTAGCTTGACCACTGAACTAGTCTGAACTTAACTTCTAAAATGAAATTCAGTAAATTATGGGTTCTTTGGTATTGTAAAAAAAAATGTTATATTGGTTTCGATACAAAAGTTGTCCAATCCACTGTCAATTGTAGTTTGTTTACGGTACACATACAATAAAAAGTTACTTCCGGAATCTACTATTTCCTCAAAAGCTAAGCTAAGTCCATCCGAGCTATTAGGCTCATACAGCTGGTGCTTATCACCGGTTTCCATGGTGCAAGTGGATGAGAGTACATGACTCCCCCTGAACAGGATGCCAGTCTATCGCAGATTAGCTTACTCATTTTACAGCTGAGTAGACTAAGTAGAGTTAAGTGCCTTGCTCAAGGACCCAATGCAACGCTCATGACGGGAATCGAACCCAGTACTTTTAAATACAAGCATGACTCCTTAAACACTGAGCCACTGCACATCTTACATCCTCAAGAGGGTGCTATTTAAATGTGTATGACATCATTGACACATACTCTATTGATTAAATCTGTGTTGATTTCTTTTTACAGAATGCAATAACTCCAATGAGGGAGTCAGCGGAAATGAGGGACAAAGTTCATTCCTCCATGACTAACTTCAAAGAGTCATGCGGATTATCATCAATAGCCAATCCAAAACAGTGTATCAGGGTACTAGCATCTAGAACAGCATCTGCAAGTGAGGGTGTTGCATTAGAAATGCAAATGAGAGACAAGATGGTGGAATTAACGCTCAAGGGGGGAGAGTCGGAAATACTGAAGAAATCTGTGTCTGCTTTTGAATCAGTACGTGATTTTTGTTTTCTTCTGTAAATGTACATTTTCAATTCACTAGCTCTAATTGTTTGATAAATTGTGCGGAAACGATGTCACTGAAACCTAAATGAAAGAAGGAAGGAATGATTGATGTGGATGGGAAAGGGGTCAGGATTGATGTGGATGGGAAAGGGGTCAGGAATGATGTGGGTGGGAAAGGGGTTAGGAATGGTGGATGTGGATGGGGAAGGGGTCAGGATTGATTGATATGGGTGGGGAAAGGAGTCAGGAATGGTGGATGTTGATGGGGAAGGAATCAGGATTGATTGATGTGGGTGGAGCAGGGGTCAGGAATGGTGGATGTGGGTGGAGCAGGGGTCAAGAATGGTGGATGTGGGTGGGAAAGGGGTCAGGAATGGTGGATGTGCGTAGGGAAGGCGTCAGGAATGGTTGATGTGGGTGGAGCAGGGGTCAGGATTGATTGATGTGGGTGGAGCAGAGGTCAGGATTGATTGATGTGGGTGGGGCAGGGGTCAGGAATGGTTGATGTGGGTGGAGCAGGGGTGAGGAATGGCGGATGTGGGTGGAGCAGGGGTCAGGAATGGTTGATGTGGGTGTGAAAGGGGTGAGGAATGGTGGATGTGGATGGGGAAGGGGTGAGGAATGGTGGATGTGGGTAGGGAAGGAGTCAGGAATGATTGATGTGGGTGGGGAAGGGGTCAGGAATGATTAATATGGGTGGGGCAGGGGTCAGGAATGGTTGATATGGGTGGGGAATGGGTCAGGAATGATTGATGTGTGTGGGGATGGGGTCAGGAATGGTGGATGTGGGTGGGGAAGTGGGTGGGGAAGTGGTCGGGAATGATTGGTGTGCGTGGGGAAGGGGTGAGGAATGGTAGATGTTGTAGGTAAGGGGTCAGGAATGGTGGTTGTGGGTGGGGAAGGGGTCGGGAATGATTGGTGTGGATGGTGAAGGGCTGAGGAATGTTGGATGTGGGAGGGGAAAGGGTGAGGAATGGTGTATGTGGGTAGGGAAGGGGTCAGGAATGATTGATATGGGTGGGGAAGGGGTCAGGAATGGTGTAAGAGTGACCAGCAATAGTTGATGTGGGGTGGGGGGTAATCACAGGAGGGCTCAACAATTGATATTTCTAGCTCATAATTTTTCCCGGTTTGCCTATCGAGAAATTTCATCACGTGAATCAACTCATCTGGAAGCCATTTTGCAGGGGAGGGTCGTTGTTGCATTTCACGTATCTTCTTACAGCTCAGTCACATCACTCGTACAACAAACATACTACATGCTTACCTACCAGTACCACTTCAGCGATTTTTACTACTTGCAAAAAAAATTTCGCTTCCGATTTTACCTCAAATTTTTGTTAAGTTTTATATTTTCACCAGGTATATGAAGAGCAACGTTAACGCCAGTTGATTGTTTGTTATACTCGGGCATAAGCCTACATACCTGATATAAAGGGCTTGCTTTAAATCCTAGAGTGAATCATAGGTTGAAGCCGTCATGTCCTACAGCAGAAACCCACTCCGAACATTGATCAGGATCAGATGGAAATCAAGAGAATGTCTTTTTATTTCACCGCACACATCTATTAGTGCAACCAACGGTTGAGCAAGATTCCGGCATAATTATTTTACAAAAATAATCTGATATAACAACATGCAAACATATGTAAATTTAATTAAGTGTACAGCAGACGACAGTGGTTTCGCCTGACAAAATGGCGATGTAAACAAAGTCATGTGACCTCGTGACGTCAGCTGAAACACCCTTATTGTACTAATGGCAGAATTTGCATTTACACAAAATTTATTCGACGATATGTTTCTCAATGAACCGACACAAATTCAGATAAAACCTAGAAGATTGGTGCCTTTGTTGGTTAAAAGGAATAATCAGAAGAAACATTGGTGCCTTTGTTGGTTCAAAGAAATAATCAGAAGAAACATTGGTGCCTTTGTTGGTTCAAACGAATGATCAGAAGAAACATTGGTGCCTTTGTTGGTTAAAAGGAATAATCAGAAAAAACATTGGTGCCTTTGTTGGTTCAAAGGAATAATCAGAAGAAACATTGGTGCCTTTGTTGGTTAAAAGGAGAAATCAGAAGAAACATTGGTGCCTTTGTTGGTTAAATGGAATAATTAGAAGAAACATTGGTGCCTTTGTTGGTTCAAAGGAATAATCAGAAGAAACATTGGTGCCTTTGTTGGTTCAAAGAAATAATCAGAAGAAACATTGGTGCCTTTGTTGGTTAAAAGAAATAATCAGAAGAAACATTGGTGCCTTTGTTGGTTCAAAGAAATAATCAGAAGAAACATTGGTGCCTTTGTTGGTTCAAAGGAATAATCAGAAGAAACATTGGTGCCTTTGTTGGTTAAAAGGAATAATCAGAAGAAACATTGGTGCCTTTGTTGGTTAAAAGGAATAATCAGAAGAAACATTGATGCCTTTGTTGGTTCAAAGGAATAATCAGAAGAAACATTGGTGCCTTTGTTGGTTAAAAGGAATAATCAGAAGAAACATTGGTGCCTTTGTTGGTTCAAAGGAATAATCAGAAGAAACATTGGTGCCTTTGTTGGTTAAAAGGAATAATCAGAAGAAACATTGGTGCCTTTGTTGGTTCAAAGGAATAATCAGAAGAAACATTGGTGCCTTTGTTGGTTAAAAGAAATAATCAGAAGAAACATTGGTGCCTTTGTTGGTTAAAAGAAATAATCAGAAGAAACATTGGTGCCTTTGTTGGTTCAAAGAAATAATCAGAAGAAACATTGGTGCCTTTGTTGGTTCAAAGGAATAATCAGAAGAAACATTGGTGCCTTTGTTGGTTAAAAGGAATAATCAGAAGAAACATTGGTGCCTTTGTTGGTTAAAAGGAATAATCAGAAGAAACATTGGTGCCTTTGTTGGTTCAAAGGAATAATCAGAAGAAACATTGGTGCCTTTGTTGGTTAAAAGGAATAATCAGAAGAAACATTGGTGCCTTTGTTGGTTAAAAGGAATAATCAGAAGAAACATTGGGGCCTTTGTTGGTCAAAAGGAATAATCAGAAATAACTATTGATATTTTCAGATCATCTTGTAAGCCTAAAATTTTGTTTGGCCAAAGTTTTTTGTGAAATTGATAAACCATGGATTAAGAGAATTTAATCAGATAATCTCTATTCAGGGTGTTTTTTTCCATTTTCATTTTAGTGTGTAGGGGAATGTGACAGACTTCTAAAGGATGCAGAGAATACGTACGGTGCTACTCATCAGATCCACGAGACAGCCATGGAGTATTATGTAAGATGCTCTTTATTTTCCGTAACCATTAAGAATTTTTGGCCCTTAGACCCCTCCAACCTGACACCCCCGATTTTCTCAAAACCAGGGGTAATCCACACCATTCAACCCGAGAGACTCTTCACAATTCAATGACTAGCATCCAGGTATTGTTACACTATACACAACACAGGGGTAATCTATACCTTCTTAACTGACAACATCTTCATAGTCTATTCACAGTTCACTTGTGAGCAACCAGCTTCTGTTACACTGTAGACAATAGGTCTTTGTCTTGGCCCAAGCCACATAACTGCTGCTCAATGAAGCGAATCAGATTAGTCCTTGGCGAAGCCTAAATAAAAAAAATATACATTTTATGCTTGGGAGGACTTTGTGCAAAACCCATGAATGATTGATGGACCATTCCTCATAAGGATGGTTATTTCATCATGATAATTCAATGTATGATTACAGGATTTATGAATGTCCACCATCATTTCTAATCTTTAAAGGCCTACGGGCTCAAAATGTCATGTTCTTGTTAGAGGCAATATTTGATTAAAAATAGTAAATTTTGTGTCACGCTCTAGAAAGACAGTAAGGGATATTAGGTTGGTTCGTGGTGGGTTGGTGTAAGGTGACATAGGGTAGTGTGTTGCACAAAACGGGACATGTCATTTAAAGGTCATTGGTTAAATAATTTATTTTAAATTATACATTTTGGTTGCTCAGGTATTAGACCCAGGAAAGACTTAAGTTCAATTGGGTTGCTATTTGTTGGGTCAATGACAGAATTTAAGTTCAATTGGGTTGTTATTTGTTGGGTTGATGAATGATTTAAGTCTAATTGGGTTGTTATTTGTTGGGTTGATGATAGACTTAAGTTCAATTGGGATGTTATTTGTTGGTTTGATGAATGACTTAAGTTCAATTGGGTTGTTATTTGTTGGGTTGATGATAAATGACTTAATTTCAATTAGGTTGCTATTTGTTGGGTTGATGATAGACTTAAGTTCAATTGGGTTGCTATTTGTTGGGTTGATGATAGACTTAAGTTCAATTGGGTTGCTATTTGTTGGGTTGATGATAGACTTAAGTTCAATTGGGTTGCTATTTGTTGGGTTGATGATAGACTTTAGGTTCAATTGGGTTGCTATTTGTTGGGTTGATGATAGACTTTAGGTTCAATTGGGTTGCTATTTGTTGGGTTGATGAATGACTTAAGTTGAATTGGGTTGCTATTTGTTGGGTTGATGATAGACTTTAGGTTCAATTGGGTTGCTATTTGTTGGGTTGATGATAGACTTTAGGTTCAATTGGGTTGCTATTTGTTGGGTTGATGATAGACTTTAGGTTCAATTGGGTTGTTATTTGTTGGGTTGATGATAGACTTTAGGTTCAATTGGGTTGCTATTTGTTGGGTTGATGAATGACTTAAGTTGAATTGGGTTGCTATTTGTTGGGTTGATGATAGACTTTAGGTTCAATTGGGTTGTTATTTGTTGGGTTGATGATAGACTTTAGGTTCAATTGGGTTGTTATTTGTTGGGTTGATGATAGACTTTAGGTTCAATTGGGTTGCTATTTGTTGGGTTGATGAATGACTTAAGTTGAATTGGGTTGCTATTTGTTGGGTTGATGATAGACTTTAGGTTCAATTGGGTTGTTATTTGTTGGGTTGATGATAAATGACTTAATTTCAATTAGGTTGCTATTTGTTGGGTTGATGATAGACTTTAGGTTCAATTGGGTTGCTATTTGTTGGGTTGATGAATGACTTAAGTTGAATTGGGTTGCTATTTGTTGGGTTGATGATAGACTTTAGGTTCAATTGGGTTGTTATTTGTTGGGTTGATGATAGACTTTAGGTTCAATTGGTTGCTATTTGTTGGGTTGATGATAGACTTTAGGTTCAATTGGGTTGTTATTTGTTGGGTTGATGATAGACTTTAGGTTCAATTGGGTTGCTATTTGTTGGGTTGATGAATGACTTAAGTTGAATTGGGTTGCTATTTGTTGGGTTGATGATAGACTTTAGGTTCAATTGGGTTGTTATTTGTTGGGTTGATGATAGACTTTAGGTTCAATTGGGTTGTTATTTGTTGGGTTGATGATAGACTTTAGGTTCAATTGGGTTGCTATTTGTTGGGTTGATGAATGACTTAAGTTGAATTGGGTTGCTATTTGTTGGGTTGATGATAGACTTTAGGTTCAATTGGGTTGTTATTTGTTGGGTTGATGATAGACTTTAGGTTCAATTGGGTTGCTATTTGTTGGGTTGATGATAGACTTTAGGTTCAATTGGGTTGTTATTTGTTGGGTTGATGATAAATGACTTAATTTCAATTAGGTTGCTATTTGTTGGGTTGATGATAGACTTTAGGTTCAATTGGGTTGCTATTTGTTGGGTTGATGAATGACTTAAGTTCAATTGGGTTGCTATTTGTTGGGTTGATGATAGACTTTAGGTTCAATTGGGTTGCTATTTGTTGGGTTGATGATAGACTTTAGGTTCAATTGGGTTGCTATTTGTTGGGTTGATGAATGACTTAAGTTGAATTGGGTTGCTATTTGTTGGGTTGATGATAGACTTTAGGTTCAATTGGGTTGTTATTTGTTGGGTTGATGATAGACTTTAGGTTCAATTGGGTTGCTATTTGTTGGGTTGATGATAGACTTTAGGTTCAATTGGGTTGTTATTTGTTGGGTTGATGATAGACTTTAGGTTCAATTGGGTTGCTATTTGTTGGGTTGATGAATGACTTAAGTTGAATTGGGTTGCTATTTGTTGGGTTGATGATAGACTTTAGGTTCAATTGGGTTGTTATTTGTTGGGTTGATGATAGACTTTAGGTTCAATTGGGTTGTTATTTGTTGGGTTGATGATAGACTTTAGGTTCAATTGGGTTGCTATTTGTTGGGTTGATGAATGACTTAAGTTGAATTGGGTTGCTATTTGTTGGGTTGATGATAGACTTTAGGTTCAATTGGGTTGTTATTTGTTGGGTTGATGATAGACTTTAGGTTCAATTGGGTTGCTATTTGTTGGGTTGATGAATGACTTAAGTTGAATTGGGTTGCTATTTGTTGGGTTGATGATAGACTTTAGGTTCAATTGGGTTGCTATTTGTTGGGTTGATGAATGATTTAAGTTCAACCAGCTTGCTTTTTGTTGGGTTGATGATAGACTTAAGTTCAATTGAGTTGTTATTTGTTGGGTTGATGAATGACTTAAGTTCAATTGGGTTGCTATTTGTTGGGTTGATGATAGACTTTAGGTTCAATTGGGTTGCTATTTGTTGGGTTGATGATAGACTTTAGGTTCAATTGGGTTGCTATTTGTTGGGTTGATGAATGATTTAAGTTCAACCAGCTTGCTTGCTTTTGTTGGGTTGATGATAGACTTAAGTTCAATTGAGTTGTTATTTGTTGGGTTGATGAATGACTTAAGTTCAATTGGGTTGTTATTTGTTGGGTTGATGAATAAGGATGATGTAAATTTGTGTCTCGCAAAAAAATTGTCATGCCACTTAGGGGATAAATACGAGGGTGGCCGGTCTCAAATGCCGGTCTCGTAGGCCAGCGGACCTCAGCTATCGCCTCGGTCCGCTCAAATCCTGCGATGATGGCATTTTGATCTTATATGCCATTAGAGACCAGCCACCCACGTTTTTATCCCCACTCATAAATAACTAATTTTTTAGGTGAAATTATAAGAAGAAAAAAAGGCAATTTGTTTTGATCACTTTTCATATTCTTCTAACACTCATTGTGACGTCATTTAGTTAAATGTTTCTTCATTTTTTGTTGCGACGACCGATTGACAGTCGAAGATCTGACCAGATTAAAATTACTTGCCAAATTGAAACAAAACACATGTTTGTTCTCAAACATCTTTTCATATTACTTTCGTACGACCGCAAGAAGATGTTTTACTGTTTTCGAACAATAGTAAAAAAATACATTAAAATGGGCAGGTCATAGGTTATCAAGTTTTGACAGACACTTAAAACTGAATCATGAAACCAGCTATGCACTCTGAACATTTGAAACAAAATTGAAAAACAAGGTCTTGGCAAAGTATAAACAGCCACAGGTGAATTAGGTATCAAGGTGAGACCCAATGATAAATGTAGGTTTACTTGTAGGCCTCTTTTGAAAAAATTTAGAAAGTTTGTGAACATCAAATTTAGGTTTAATTGGGCTAACTTTGGTTGGCTGCCAATTTGTTCTGTAACCAGAATAGGCTAGGCTAACATTCTGTTACATTTACACGTATACAGACAAACGGCAGACTGCAGTATCAGACTATTAAAATACAATGCATAGTGTACTGTTAGAGACATATCCACAATATGAGGTATTTTGATAACAGTGCCAGTAAACGTTGCAGTATTTAATCACTTGGGGGCCAAATAATGACTTTGCAAGGCTTTCAAATTTCTGTTCTGGTCAGTAGAGGAAGGGTGGCAAATAATTTAATAATCCTCATTTTAATTTTGATAAACTAATTAAGAACGGTTGTTATGAAAGATTGTTCTCGAATCAAAGAATTAGAGTCGTGATTGTTGTGGCTAGAATTTTGTGGTTGGTTTTTTTTTCTCGTACATTTTCTTATAATTCGTTGCATATCCTTAGATATACTTTTCATTATTTTGCCAATGTAGGATAATATTTTTCCAAGGGGCACATACATACACTCTGCCATACAGGTCAGTCTGGTCGAGAATGTACTCCAGACCATCAATTAGCCAAACAGAGTAATTGAAAATCTAGAATTGTGCTATTTGAGACCTAGGATGATGTACATTGATTATGCTAAATAAGGGTGTTAATATATGGAAAGTGTTGATCATCATCATTTTCCTAACGTACATCTTGCTGGTCTCGAATGCCAATCAGAAAGCTAGGAACTTAATTTATTATTCATGAATTAAAGATAATTTTTAAATTATATGCAGCAGAGGCAATAAGGTCAGCATCTCTTAATAGAAAAAGATATGGAAGTAGTTTCTTCACCATTTTGTATCTCTTAACCCTTACTCTACCACGCGGCGATATTATTGCCGTTTTGGGTGCCTCATCTTCGACCCCGCCTCCCAAGTGCGTTTTCAAAAAAAGTGCAGGTAGAGTAAGAGTTAATCAACCCGCGACAAGTGTGCCAACTCAAAAAAATGCAGCATGGTACTGGTGGGCAGCCCACTGGGTCACTGAAGCAGAACGAGCTCGACTCTGATGCTCGGAAGACAGAGGACCCTTCATTAGTCAGCCTGTACTTAACCCTAACTCTATTACGTGGCGATATTATTGCCGTTTTGGGTGCCCCATCTTCGACCCCACCTCCCAAGCGCATTTAAAAAAAAGTGCTGGTAGAGTAAGGGTTAAAGTCTCTTTCATATGAGATAACTTACTTGACCACTGAACTAATCTTTTCATTTTTTTAAGTCTATAAAGCACATGAAAAAGCAACAGCATCTTGTCAGAATTAGTTAAAGGTAGCGTTTGGCTGAAATGTGTATTATTCTTGAGTCTCTAGGATATATGAATACACCTTCATATAAGATGGTCATGCTTGACCCCAGAACTAACCCTTTAATCAGTTATTGCATCATGTCACAATTATTGCACCATGATGTCGCAATTATTGTGCCATGATGTCACAATTATTGTGCCATGATGTCACAATTATTGTGCCATGATGTCACAATTTTAAAATAATTTACAGGAAAAGTTAATGAATAATGCGCTATGCATCTGGTACTAGGATAATGCATAGAAGCTGGGCACATATTGAGTGATGCACGAGGACGGAGCCCGAGTGCATCACTCAATATGTGCCCAGTTTCTATGCTTTATCCTAGTACCGAATGCATAATGCGTTATTCATTAACCCTGCTCATATATATACATATATATATTGACTAATTTTTATTGAAAAATCACACACAAAAAAAACAATCGGAAATATATTAAAAACAATACACAAAATAATACCTTTGGAGTAATTTTTAACTTCATGACAATATAAACACGTATACAATTATCGCGCATCATTTAAAAAAGTGTTAATTGTACACCGCGCGAGAACAATGGAAATTTTAGACGTCCTGCCATTGCAATAGTGTACGTGCATGATTTAATGCACTCATGCATTCAGCACAGGATGATGCAACATCATTCGCAATACATTTTATATACTTGGCATGTATGAACTAACCCTTTAACAGACCTATATGGTTGAATACAATTCCCATTGAGTAAAATAGATGAGGAGGAGGACTTGATTGAAACGGGCTGTTTGTTTAGTCAACTTACCTTGCAATTATTGCGCCATGATGTCACAATTATTGCACCATAATGTCACAATTATTGCACCATTATGTCACAATTATTGCGCCATGTCAATTATTGTACCATGTCACAATTATTGCACCATTATGTCACAATTATTGCGCCATGATGTCAATTATTGTACCATGTCACAATTATTATGCCATGATGTCACAATTATTGTGCCATGTCACAATTATTGTGCCATGATGTCACAATTATTGTGCCATGATGTCACAATTATTGCCCCATGTCACAATTATTGTACCATAATGTCACAATTATTGTGCCATGATGTCACAGTTATTGTGCCATGACGTCACAATTTTTTAATCATTTACAGGAGAGGCTTTCAGAATTTTTGGAAAAGGAAGGACTGAAAGGCAAGAAGGTTGGGAAGGTAAGTGTGCTTAGAGCCTCTGCTATATTCCTTGCTTTTCCCTTTACATAATCGTTATTGTCATAGTAAGCCATTAATCTTACGTTATTCTTGAAGATTTGTTCTTCTCTTTTTTAGTTGTGATTTTGTTCTCTTTTTTTGTTGTGATGTCACAAAATTTCCATGAAATTTGCATAATTTATTATAATATGGCTATAAAAATTCAAAATGCTTTATAAGGTCAATTTCTAACAAATTTTAATAAAACTATTTGTTATTTTTATGGTTTATACTTTATTTTCATGGTTTATAACCTATTTTCATGGTTTATAACCTATTTTCATGGTTTATAACCCATTTTCATGGTTTATAACCTATTTTCATGGTTTATAACCTATTTTCATGGTTTATAACCTATTTTCATGGTTTATAACCTATTTTCATGGTTTATAACCTATTTTCATGGTTTAAAACCTATTTCCTTCCAATTAAGCTCAGGTTGTTGCTTCCTGTCCATAGATTTTGTTTTATTTCTATCTTCTCCTCCCAGGCTTCAGAGGCATATGCATGGAACGTGAGGGTCCTGAAGGGTCAGATGGACCTCATGACACACGCTAAAAAGGAATGTCTTGATTGGATGAGACAGGTAAGAGCTGTTTGATATGATTGGATTGGAATGTGAGGGTCCTGCAGGGATTTCCTAAACCAAAAAGATTAGAGGCATACAGAAGACGAAATATGAGATATGACAAGATAGACTCAGCTAGGGGGACAACATTGGAGGCTAGCTTTTGGATGTGTGCTCTCCTTTACAAAAAGTAAAAATATTCCTCAATTACACTGATTACTCTAGTGCTCCCTGCACAGGGGTAGTGCTCTAGTGGTTCATTACACTGATTACTCTAGTGTATTATTACACTCACCCTGCACCGGGGTAGTGCTCTAGTGGTTCATTACACTGATTACTATAATGTATTATTACACTCTCTCCCTGCACTGGGGTAGTGCTCTAGTGGTTCATTACACTGATTACTCTAGTGTATTATTACACTCTCCCTCCACCATGGTAGTGCTCTAGTGGTTCATTACACTGATTACTCTAGTTGGGGTAGTGCTCTAGTGGTTCATTACACTGATTACTCTAGTGTATCATTACACTCTACCTCTGCACTGGGTAGTGCTCTATTGGTTCATTACACTGATTACTCTAGTCGGGGTAGTGCTCTAGTGGTTCATTACACTGATTACTCTAGTGTATTATTACACTCTCCCTGCACTGGGGTAGTGCTCTATTGGTTCATTACACTGATTACTCTAGTGTATTATTACACTCACCCTGCACCGGGGTAGTGCTCTAGTGGTTCATTACACTGATTACTATAATGTATAATTACACTCTCTCCCTGCACTGGGGTAGTGCTCTAGTGGTTCATTACACTGATTACTCTAGTGTATTATTACACTCTCCCTCCACCATGGTAGTGCTCTAGTGGTTCATTACACTGATTACTCTAGGTAGTGCTCTAGTGGTTCATTACACTGATTACTCTAGTGTATCATTACACTCTACCTCTGCACTGGGTAGTGCTCTATTGGTTCATTACACTGATTACTCTAGTCGGGGTAGTGCTCTAGTGGTTCATTACACTGATTACTCTAGTGTATTATTACACTCTCCCTGCACCAGGGTAGTGCTCTAGTGGTTCATTACACTGATTACTCTAGTGTATTATTACACTCTCTCCCTGCACTGGGGTAGTGCTCTAGTGGTTCATTACACTGATTACTCTAGTGTATTATTACACTCTACCCCTGCACCAGGGTAGTGCTCTAAGTGGTTCATTTACACTGATTACTCTAGTGTATTATTACACTCTCCCTGCACTGGGGTAGTGCTCTAGTGGTTCATTACACTGATTACTCTAGTGTATTATTACACTCTCCCTGCACCAGGGTAGTGCTCTAGTGATTCATTATACTGATTACTCTAGTGTATTATTACACTCTACCCCTGCACTGGGGTAGTGCTCTAGTGGTTCATTACACTGATTACTCTAGTGTATTATTACACTCTCCCTGCACTGGGGTAGTGCTCTAGTGGTTCATTACACTGATTACTCAAGTGTATTATTACACTCTCCCTGCACTGGGGTAGTGCTCTTGTGGTTCATTACACTGATTACTCTAGTCGGGGTAGTGCTCTAGTGGCTCATTACACTGATTATTCTTAGTGTATTATTACACTCTATCCCTGCACAGGGGTAGTGCTCTAGTGGTTCATTACACTGATTACTCTAGTGTATTATTACACTCTCTCCCTGCACTGGGGTAGTGTTCTAGTGGTTCATTACACTGATTACTCTTAGTGTATTATTACACTCTCCCTGCACCAGGGTAGTGCTCTAGTGATTCATTATACTGATTACTCTAGTGTATTATTACACTCTCCCTGCACCATGGTAGTGCTCTAGTGGTTCATTACACTGATTACTCTAGTGTATTATACACTCACCCTGCACAGGGTTAGTGCTCTAGTGGTTCATTACACTGATTACTCTAGTGTATCATTACACTCTACCTCTGCACTGGGGTAGTGCTCTAGTGGTTCATTACACTGATGACTCTTATACTGAATAATACATTTTATTATATTCCAGGTTTACGATGCAGGAAATGCCCTCAATCTCACAGGCGAAGCCAAGAAACCAAACCACGAACTTCAAATTGACGAAGACTCTGACAATGAAAGTACGGGGAGCTCAAGAAGCTCCCAGCCTAGTGGGGGTCAGTCACCCGTGGCAGAGGTCAACGGGGGTCTTAGCCCCAAGAAAACAGGAAAGTGTAGCGCTGGAAGCAGTACAGATAGTGATTTCTCTTATCCTTCACAGGAGGGTATGAGGGATTCTGAGGACATTGTTTTATGGGGACAGTTGTCGAAGACACAGTTTACCTGTTTTGCATATTCATGAAAGTGGGGATTTTGAGAACTTGAAGGAAACGGCGATATTGGATGATGATACGGTTATCGAAGGTTACGACAAACCAGAATCAAACTGCAGTCCCTCTAAGAATGGGGGTATACAGGAGGATGCATCTGAGATTGAATATTCAACAGATTTATGATAATTAGATAATGTATATTCATAGAATAGGATGATGAGTGTATTCATCTTTGAAAGTCTTTGTTGGTGTTGATGCAATATTATACTGTAATTTTTTAACATATAATGAATATTCATTGCTACGAAAACTTTATTGACATTGAATATTTAATGATGGATGGATACATACTTATTCATTGTATAGTGATGAATATTTATTTATATAAAAACTTAATTGACATGGAATATTTAATGATGGATTCATACATAATCATTGTATTGTGATTAATATTCATTGCCAAGAAAACTTCATTGGCATAAATATTCCATTGGCATTGAGTATTTAATTGGTTGAATATTTATAAATATTCATTAATACTGAATTAATGAATTCAAGGTCTCTATAAAGCTAAATTTTTATTAGTCAAAATATTTTTATTTAAATGAGCTTTTATTGATATTTTGAATATTCATTACCTCATGCCGATATTCCTCATATTGATTAATTTTGCTACATTTTGTTTTTCAACTTTGAGTATTTAATGATGGATTGATACATCATATTCATTATATTCTTATTATTATTGTGACACTTACTTTTCATTTATTTATTGTATGGATGAATATTCATTGCTAGCCAAATGGATCAAACGCAAATAATTTCAGTGACATTGAATATTTAATTGTATGGATGGATACTACTTGATTCGATTCATAAACATAAAATTCAAATTTGAATCATTGTGATGAATAACAACAAGATTTATTGTTAGCCAAATGGATCAAATTTAAACACATTGAAAAGCAAAATGATTTTGATCAACAATTTTAATTCTCCCAACCAGTTATTGTTTGGGTTTAAAATCAGATGCTAAAGTATTTATGATAATTACACCTGTATACCTGCATTCAGTGATATATTACACCTGTATACCTGCATTCAGTGATAAATTACACCTGTATACCTGCATTCAGTGATAAATTACACCTGTATACCTGCATTCAGTGATAAATTACACCTGTATACCTGCATTCAGTGATAAATTACACGTGTATACCTGCATTCAGTGATAAATTACACCTGTATACCTGCATTCAGTGATAAATTACACATGTTTACCTGCATTCAGTGATAGATTACACCTGTATACCTGCATTCAGTGATAAATTACACCTGTTTACCTGCATTCTGTGATAAATTACACCTGTATACCTGCATTCAGTGATAAATTACACCTGTGTACCTGCATCTAGTGATAAACCTTTCAGTTAGTTCACTGAACTTCACTTATTTGTCTGTTTGTTCCGTGATGTATTATTTGCCATTTCAGTAGTTTTTTCTATAAAAGTCATGTTTTAAGAAAAGGGATACCAATACTACAAAGAGTGTGTGACAAGATGAGTAAGGTTTAGCCTATACATAAGAATAATCAAAGGCAGTATTTCCTAGTCCATGTGTGTGACAACATGAGTAAGGTTTAGCCTATACATAAGAATAATTAAAGGCAGTATTTCCTAGTCCATGTGTGTGACAACATGAGTAAGGTTTAGCCTATACATAAGAATAATCAAGGCAGTATTTCCTAGTCCATGTGTGTGACAATATGAGTAAGGTTTAGCCTATACATAAGAATAATTAAAGGCAGTATTTCCTAGTCCATGTTCAGTGATTTCAGACATTCAGTTCTAGTTTTTGATTGGTTGAAAATTCATCCAATGGCTAATAATACAATAACCTCCATGTTGGAGCGTTGATCTGGCCCAGTGATTAAGGCGATGGGCTTCGGATGATTTTTTATTTTTGTGCCAAACGTAACGAGGTCAAAACTCACCAAGGCAATGTGTTTTCTTTTTCTTTTTTTCCCCCTCATTTGAATTAAAACATTGAGCTATCAGCTGAGTTATTTTCAGTTAGTAGCTCCATGTTTAAACTAACGACAAAATAGTACAGCTCTGTTTACCTCCGCTGTGTCATGTTACCACACAGACATACGATACATTATGTGCATTACAGCTCTGTTCAACTCGGCCGTGTCATGTTACCACACAGACATACTATGCATGTACATGCATGACAGCTCTGTTCAACTCGGCCGTGTCATGTTACCACACAGACATACTATACATGTACCTGCATGACAGCTCTGTCCAACTCGACCATGTCATGTTACCACACAGACATACTATACATGTATGTGCATTACAGCTCTGTTCAACTGGACCGTGTCATGTTACCACACAGACATACTATGCATGTATGTGCATGACAGCTCTGTTCAACTGGACCGTGTCATGTTACCACACATACATAATACACATGTAGGTGCATGACAGCTCTGTTTAACTCGGCCGTGTCATGTTACCACACAGACATACTATACATGTACCTGCATGACAGCTCTGTTCAACTCGACCATGTCATGTTACCACACAGACATACTATACATGTACATGCATTACAGCTCTGTTCAACTCGGCCGTGTCATGTTACCACACAGACATACTATACATGTACCTGCATGACAGCTCTGTTCAACTCGGCCGTGTCATGTTACCACACAGACATACTATACATGTATGTGCATGACAGCTCTGTCCAACTCGGCCGTGTCATGTTACCACACAGACATACTATGCATGTACCTGCATGACAGCTCTGTCCAACTCGACCATGTCATGTTACCACACAGACATACTATACATGTATGTGCATTACAGCTCTGTTCAACTCGGCCGTGTCATGTTACCACACAGACATACTATACATGTATGTGCATTACAGCTCTGTTCAACTCGGCCGTGTCATGTTACCACACAGACATACTATACATGTATGTGCATTACAGCTCTGTTCAACTCCAGTGTCATGTTACCACACAGACATACTATACATGTATGTGCATTACAGCTCTGTTCAACTCGGCCGTGTCATGTTACCACACAGACATACTATACATGTATGTGCATTACAGCTCTGTTCAACTCCAGTGTCATGTTACCACACAGACATACTATACATGTATGTGCATGACAGCTCTGTTCAACTTGACCATGTCATGTTACCACACAGACATACTATGCATGTAGGTGCATGACAGCTCTGTTCAACTCGACCGTGTTATGTTACCACACAGACATAATATACATGTACTTGCATGACAGCTCTGTTCAACTAGGCTGTGTCATGTTACCACACTTGACGGCACATCTTTGATATCTTATACTGGAATGACTACAATGTAATATTTCTCAAAAGAGGCATGGATTTCTTAGGTGATGAATTAAAGCAGAAACAAATTTGAGCTGAATCCTCCATAGTTGAAATCATTCTTGCGTTATGAAGCCCTTGACGCCATTGCTTACCCCTGGTCTATTTGACACAACCAGATGAGAATACACGACATTCCCCAGATAGAACACCAGTCAATAGCAGGTTAACTTCCTAGCAGTGTTGGAACCATTTACTGCTGAGTGAACTGGAGTAAGTAAAGTGTCTTGCTCAAGGACACAGCATAGGTGCTTCAAGGAGAATTAAACCTGACACGATTGCATCATAAGGAGGTTAGAATAGGGGTTGACAAAAGTACTTAGAAAGATTAAGTTATTGTTATTGTTATTATTATTATTTTTATCATTATTATTATTTTTATTTTTATTTTTATTTTAATTCATTTTATTTATTTATTTAATTATTTAATTTATTTTCATCATTATTATTTTTTTCATTTTTTTTTTTTTAATTTTATTTATTTATTTATTATTATTTTTTTTAAAGTTATCTTGGCCAAATTAACATCTTCATTTTTTACTGTTTATTGGAAGAGAATTTTAAGTAGAAAATAGTTTTGAGTTATACTTATGGGCTACATAGTTTGAAAATCTTTTGGCAATCATGAAAATACTATCAGAATCTATGAAAGGTTGAGTTGACCAGCATAAAGAAAGTGGAATTTGCAGGCCTTTATAGAAATATGCAAATGTTGATGTCATCAGGTCAAAGGCTCTGCAAGTAATTGAATTTTTAGGATTTTCAACCTGAAGGGATTATATTTTGTGAACGAAATATAAGATCCTTTGTTTACAAGGGACTTGTTTTCTATTCCAATAAAGGATTAGTTCAGGAGTCAAGCAAGTCCATCTTATATGACAGAGGACTTTAAAAGAAACAACCACCTCACTCACTCCTACCTCCTTATTGGCTCCCCCCAACCCCTCTGCAACAATTGCCATTGCACCCTCACAATCCATCACGTTCTCCTTGCTTGCCCCCTGTACAACCCTCTCAGAGCTTCCCTCGCTCCCCACAACTCAATTGCTGAGTTCTTCCAGAAAAATCCTCTGGATAAAATATCTCCTTCCTTTATCATGCTTCCCTCTACAACCATATTTAATTCTCCTCTTCCACCCCCTCTCTACTTTGCTTTTGTTTCAACCATGCTCCTCTCTCGATCACATCTTTCTGACTTTTTGTTCTTAAATTTCTATCATTCTCCCCCTGTTTACTCTCTTTCCTTCCTACCTCTAAAATGATCTGACCTCTCAGGCACAATTTGACTTTCGTTGTCGTGGTGCCATTAAGCCCTCATCAAACAAACAAACAAAAGAAACAAAATGGTAAAGAAAGCGTTGCAAAATCTTATTCCGTTAAAGGATTAGTCCAGTGGTCAAGCAAGTCCATCTTATATGAAAGAGGAATTTAAAAGAAACAAAATAGTTAAGAAAGCATTCAAAAATCTTATTCCGTTAAGGAGATATTCAGGTTTAAAGCTCTGTCTTATCTTTGTAGAAATGACTGGTGTAGTAAGTCTACTATGGAGGGTTGGCGTCTTCATCCTCACATTCTTAACAATTGTTAATGTATTTTAAAGAAAATATATTTAATTAACTATTTTCACTCAAAACTTTAATAAATATAACTATCCTTACAAGATTCTATTTTGCTACTTTCCTGATGTATTCAATGGTTTTTTAGCCACAAAATTGCACAGGTACAATTTGACCCTCGTTGTCATGGGGCCGTTAAGCCCTCAACAAACAAACAAAATTGCACGACAAAATATGATAAAATACATAAAGACTTGGGAACTTTGAGGCTATGATGTCACAACAAGTCTGGTTTTAGTTGTTTAGACACAAACAGTATCAAATTTAAATATCTCCCGAACAGAATAAGATTTTTGAATGCTTTCTTCACCATTTTGCTTCTTTCGAAGTCCTCTTTTATATAAGATGAACTTGCTTGACCCCTAAACCAATCCTTTATTACTCCCCCATGTTTTTTCGATTTACAATTTTTTAAATTTATTTCAGTTGTTCAAGGTTTTAGTCTCTTGTACAGGGTATTATGTAGTGACTTGGCCACTGGAAAGTGCTACACATGTCATCATTTAGATTTTAATAGGTGTAAACAGCTTCTATTTTCAAAAAGGATTTCTATTGTCAAAATGGACTGGAATAAATCCTTCACATTACCGTTATACTTCTTTATGGTACTTGATAAATTCTGTACCAGAATAGCTAATACAATTATTGTTTGCTAATCTGGTACAAAGTATATTAAGCACTAAAAAGGAGTATAATGGTAATGTGAAGGATTTATTCCAGTCCATTTTGACAATAGAAATCCATTTTGAAAATAGAAATCCATTTTAAAAATAGAAGCTGTTTGTATTGATATAGAGCATCTAGTTACTTGATCAATTTGCTGTAAAAGGGTACATTTCTAACAGGTTTTGAAAAAAAAACATTTTCCTGTTTGAATAATTTATAGCATATTTTTGTTTAGCTTAAGTCGTTGTCACCTATCCCTAGACTTTTATTGTGGTGACCATAGCATGCCAGTACAATAGTTCAGTACTTTTTCTTTGTTAGTATAAATAATTTAATTCATACATTCCTTTATAAGCAATGTATTGGAAGTGGGAAAATAATACGAAGCACAGGTTTGTATAGGTTTGGATCAGTTTTGTATACTTGTTGTGATCTTTTGAGATTTTATTTTGTAATACGGCCTCGATAAAGTGAGATCCCGCTTGCTACCCTTTCTTGCAGCGTAATCTTCATTTTTACGTACAAAATTTTACGCAATATCCTCTCAATTGGACTAAACTTAAGATAATGCTTAATTTAAGCTTCGTGATTTTCAGTTGCTTAAAAATGTCAATTACCACAAGACATTTTTAATAATACTTTCCATTTCTTTAAGTTCAAAATGACTTAAAATGACTTGAAATGGGGAGGGGGTTATGTCACTCCTATATAGGGACTTCCATAGTGGGAGGTATATGTATATTTGCCGCCCGAGCAGGTGCCTTTTGCACCATTTTCGTAGTGCAGGTTTTTTTTTCTTACTGTAAAATTAAAAAAAAAATACAAGGAAAGTCTTTTTTTATCATTTTTGTAGCGCACGTCCCAAAAAATGAGGTTTTATTGTGTTAAATTTGTACTGCTGGTCCATTTTTATAATATGTTTGTTGAATACTCATGCTGCAGGTATCAAAATTAATACTTTCGTACTGAGGGTATCAAAATTGTATAATTTCATACTGCAATTACCAAAAATCTGTCATACTGCGGGTATGTTTTTTGGTTGGTGGGCTGCACACCCCTGCCACTTTTAGTATGAAGTGCCCCCTCCTCAGCTTACTACACCAGTCATTTCATATAATCCTGTGATATCTATAAAAGTTGATTCTTCTGTGAGTATAGTGCAGGTAGTTTCATACCACTTCTACTCGTCCCTCTAGGACTTCAAAAGAAACAAAATAGTGAAGAAAGCACTCAAAAGTCTTATTCCATTAAGGAGATATCTAAGTTTAAAGTTTGGTATCATTTGTGTAGAAATGACTAAAATCAAAGTAGTTGTGATGTCACAGCCTGAGATTCCTCAGAATATTGATGTATTCTATTGTATTTTGTCCTGCAATGTTGTGGCTCAGAAACCATGGGATATGTTAGAGAAGTATTAAAATTGAATCTAGGAAGGTTGATTTATCGTTTGAGGTGCAGGAGGGGGGGTCGATCTCCTCTGACTACAACCATGATTTACCTTTTGGGGAGCAGGTGGGGGATCGATCTCCCCTAACTACACCCATGATTTACGATTTGTGGAGCAGGTGGGGGATCGATCTCCCCTAACTACACCCATGATTTACGATTTGGGGAGCAGGTGGGGGTCGATCTCCCTGACTACACCCATAATTGACCTTTTGTGGAGCAGAGGGGGGGTCGATCTCCCCTAAATACACCCATGATTTACGATTTGTGGAGCAGGTGGGGGTCGATCTTCCCTGACTATACCCATGAGCATCCTGACCCTCCATTTACCTTAGTGGTCTTTTTGAGCAAAATTAAATTTTGACAGTTTTAGGAGAAAATTTAATTTAGTCATATTTAATTGCTGCTATATTATTTTGATGACATTTCTGACCGCTGAACAAATTCTTTCATCCTAGCAAAAAACATGATTTTCAGGTAGTGGAAAGATTTTGTAACAAAAATTAAATTACATAGTTTTTCTATGATTTTGATTTAATCATAATTAGTTGCTAGAAATGGGTGAACACTAGCTTGCAACATGTGTGCTATATGGAAAGTGACTGATTGCCCCTCATACAGGTTTTGAAGCAGGACCATGCATCCTTATTATATATCCTCAAATGAGCCCAGTTTTGTTTTGAAGCTTGTACAGGCGCCAATTGCAAGCTTGTAAAGATGCCAATTACAAACTTATACAGGTGCCAATTGCAAGCTTGTACAGGTGCCAATTGTAAGCTTGTACAGGCACCAATTGCAAGCTTGTACAGGTGCCAATTGCAAGCTTGTACAGGCACCAGTTGCATGCTTGTATAGGTGTCAATTACAAGCTTGTACAGGTGTCAATAACAAGCTTGTATAGGTAACAATTACAAGCTTGTTGTAAAAATAATGATTTGTAAAGGCCACTGAACAAATTCTTTCATCCATTTACTTCTCGTGGGATATTATTTGAGCAAACTTGAATTTTGTAGTTTGGTTTTGATTTCATTATGATTAGTTGCCGCTTTGTTATTTTAAAAATATTTTTTATGCTGTGCAAACTTGTTGATTTTTGGTGCAATATATAATGTATTAGATTTTATCTTAAAATTATGTGTTTAAAGCCTTATATCTAATATTAATAAATTTTATCATATAATATAGTTGTAATATATTTTTTTTCCATTCATTGGTGGATAAATGGATTATACCCTGAAGATAATGTTTATTGTCGTATTATACTGTTGGATATAAAGGTTAAAATGATGACTATTTAATTGCACTCAGCTGCATGCTGACATACGGTCTGTCATTTTCTGTCCGTCTGTCATTTTCTGTGTGTCTGTCTGTCATTTTTTGTCTGTCTCGATAGATGGAGCAACATTAGAAATCATACATGTACTTCTCACTAGCTAGAAAGAGCATGAATTATGTTATTGTTACCTCCCAGGAAGCTTATCCATGAAGATGATGTAGAAGACGGACAGACGTTAGTATTCTAACGTCTGTCCTTATCTGTCCGTCTGTCTGTCTGTCTTTTCAAGATTTAGCTGCTTGGTGCACAGATGTGCTCTCTTTGCCAGTGGCAGATCGATTACCTGTCAAAGTCATTCTCACCAGCTAGGCAGGAGTTGTGTAATCCATGAGTAACTTAACAAATGCCATAGAAAAATGCCAATGGTTGTGATTAAAGGAATATTCACATGGTACATGTACTCCACAAAGATGCACCTTGCAAATCTATTCATGTACTGGAGAATAATTTGGAAAACTTGGAAGTGCTGCTATGACTCCAAATTGTTTACTACATAAGTCAATTTTCAAGAAAAATGGCAAAATCTTTGAAATGCCATTATGGGTTATTTCACCAATTTGGCCAGTTTTGAAGGTCATAGGACATTTTAGAAAAGATAATTTTAATGGTGAATACATCCATTATTCATAAAAAGATGGGTTTTAAGCATCAAAACCAGTTGTTCTATAGTCAAGCATTTTAAGTGATCAAATTAGTTACAATGCTGTCAAAAGTACAAATATCAACAAAAGGCATCTTTTTGATGGAGGGCCCTCTTTCTCTTTGTGGTGAAAGGGAGGAGGTGATTGGAATTGTTTCCAGTCCTTCATTAGATTTAAAAAGAACATTACTCAAAGCTGCTTTTTATAAGGATAGAAATTAATCATTTATCAATTTTGCCAATTTTTGTAAAACAAACTTTGAGGGAAGGATAAAGGTTAGACTTCATGCATTCCAATTCTTACTTGAACTTTGATTGAATGGGCTATGATGTCATAGCCATACTGGCTTCTGATTGGTCACTGACTGTATAGCTTAAATTTCTTTTACTACTGTTGTGATGAAGACGGCTGATTTTGGAAGATGGCTTCTGTCAATATTGCATGGCTTTTTCATTGTATTTATTTGGAACTGTATTCTTGTCTGGTAATGTAGAAATCTGCAAATAGTTTATGTTGATCTGTAGCATCATTGACGATCAAGTTTAATGATTTAGAAACTAGATTTATTTTGTTGGCCTTTGCAAGCAATGGAAAGTTCGAAGAGAAAAACACATTATAAAAAAGCAAGAAAATAATTTCAAATTGTAATTCAGAATAAACTGTCATATTTAGAAATTGATTCTATCAAAATGAAGTGTTTTAAATAAATTGCTGAGTGGCTCAGTGGTTAAGGAGTCATGCTCGTATTGGAAAGGTACTGGGTCCGATTCCCACTGCAAGCGCTGCATTGTGTCCTTGAGCAAGATACTGTACTCTACTTGCTTCAGTCCACTTAGCTGTGAAATGAGTACCAGCACTGCTGGGGAGTTACTCCGTCCAGGGGGTGTCATGTACTCCAGGGTAATAGCACCGGCTCTATGAGCCTGATGGCTGGGATGGAATTACACTCTAGCTCTTTTTAAAAAAAAAAAATTGCTGAAAAAGTATATAGAAATATGACACAAAGCACAGCGTGTCTTTGGGTTCTGGCAATAGGAAATCCCTTTATCACATCTTATCATAGGCTCTTGGGAACATAATTGTTTCTGTGTAAATTTGAAAACTGGGATAGTGTTGGAGATCAAATTAGTACAGTGCCCCCAATGGGGACATCTAGATCATAGCCCGTGTGCAATTATGAATTATTATTTCTCTAATTGATATCCCATATTATCCCCAGGATCCTCCCCTAGCACCCACCCCCATTTGAGAGCTCATAGGCACCCACCCCCTTTTGAAAGTTCATAGGTGTTTATGTAATAAGGATCTATCATTGATCTCAGTTTAATATTGTATAGATGTATAAACTGTACATGGGGTGTCTAGCAGATTATGAAAAGAATAAAATTGATCAAATCTGACATTGTAAGTTTTTCATGAGTCATGCAGAGGTGGAACTACAGGGGCAGGGGGAACTTCCTCATCCCAAGAGAATGATGTTCCTGCTAAAGAATGATGTGATGTTCCTGCTAGAGAATGATATGTTCCTGCTAGAGAATGACTATGATGTTTCCCAAGAGAATGATATGATGCTCCCCAAAAGAATGATATGATGCTCCTCTAGAGAATGATCTGATATTCCCCTCAAGAGAATGATATGATGTTTCCTGAGAGAATGATATAATGTTCCCTAGAGAATATGATGCTCCCTCCAAAAGAATGGTATGTTCCCTCTAGAGAATGATATGATGTTCCCTCAAGAGTATAATTGATGTTCCCCTAAGAGAATGATCTGATATTCCTCTCAAAAGAATGATATGATGCTCCCCAAGAGAATGATATATTCCTCATGAGAATGGTGTGATGTTCCCCAAGAGATTGATATGTTACCCAAGAGAATATGATGTTTCCATGAGAATGATATAATGTTCCCAAGGAATGATATGTTCCCAAGAGAATAATATGATTTTCCAAAGAGAATGATATGTCCCCCCAACATAATGAATAATGCTCCCTTAATGATATGGTATTCCCAAGAGAATGAGATGTTCCCTCTCTATGATGTTCCTCAAGAGAATGATATGGTGTTTCCCTGTCCCCATCACAAATGAGTCTAGTGGATTGTTCAGATGTCCTTTGTTGCTCTTATTGTGCCCCAGTGATGATATTCATCCAGGGGTTGGGGAGTGGGGAAAT
The DNA here is from genome assembly GCA_020152595.1 of Chiridota heheva. Classification (NCBI taxonomy): domain Eukaryota; kingdom Metazoa; phylum Echinodermata; class Holothuroidea; order Apodida; family Chiridotidae; genus Chiridota; species Chiridota heheva. The sequence goes on from JAIGNY010004504.1 coordinate 170,482, forward strand.
TACAAAGGCAGGGAGAATTTCCTCTTCTCCGAGAGAATGGTATGATGTTTTCCGTCTTCCCCATAATTGCAGCAAGTGGATTGAATGATATGATATTCCCCTGGTCCCCATCTTAATTGAGTTTACTAGTAGTGAATTGTTCAGATGCCTGTTGTATGCTTGTGTTTCCCAGTGGTAATATACTGCCAGTTGGAAATTCAAGCATTCGTCTTCAGGGACCCCTCACAATTCAACCATTCGTCTTCAGAGACCCTTCACAATCCAATCATTCCTCTTCAGGAACCCTCACAAGTCAACCATTCCTCTTCAGGAACCCGCTCACAATCCAAACATTCCTCTTCAGGAACCCCTCACAATTCAACCATTCGTCTTCAGGGACACCTCTCAATCTAACCATTCCTCTTCAGGAACCCCTCACAATTCAACCATTCCTCTTCAGGGACACCTCGCAATCTAACCATTCCTCTTCAGGAACCCCTCACAATTCAACCATTCCTCTTCAGGGACCCTTCACAATTTAACCATTCGTCTTCAGGGACCTCTCACAATTCAACCATTCCTCTTCAGGGACCTCTCACAATTCAACCATTCCTCTTCAGGGACCTCACAATTCAACCATTCCTCTTCAGGAAGCCTTTACAATCCAAACATTCGTCTTCAGGGACCCCTCACAATCCAACCATTCCTCTTCAGAGACCCCTCACAATTCAACCATTCCTCTTCAGGGACCCTTCACAATTCAACCATTCGTCATCAGGAACCTCTCACAATTCAACCATTCGTCTTCAGGGACCCCTCACAATTCAACCATTAGTCTTCAGGGACCCCTCACAATTCAACCACTCTTCTTCAGGGACCCCTCACAATTCAACCACTCTTCTTCAGGGACCCCTCACAATTCAACCACTCTTCTTCAGGGACCCCTCACAATTCAACCACTCTTCTTCAGGGACCCCTCACAATTCCTCTTCAGGGACCGCTCACAATTCAACCATTCCTCTTCAGGAACCCCTCACAATTCAACCATTCCTCTTCAGGGACCCCTCACAATTCAACCATTCCTCTTCAAGGACCTCTCACAATTCAACCATTCCTTTTCAGGGACCCTTCACAATTCAACCATTCCTTTTCAGGGACCCCTCACATTTCAACCATTCCTCTTCAGGGACCCCTCACAATCCAACCATTCCTCTTCCGGGACCCCTCACAATCCAACCATTCCTCTTGAGGGACTCCTCACGAATCATGACCCATTTGGAATTGCCTCCACCTCTACTTTTCAAACCCCTCTTTCACCAACACTGTTGAGGTGCCAAAACCCCACCAGTGGTGGCAGTATGGGGGTGTCATTTGCCCTTTAGGAGATCGCTTCTCCCCATCCCCTCCTCTTACTACTTTCCTCCAGAAAATTTGTAGTGTCATATTTTGCCTGATTTATAACCTTTTGCTACACCTCCTCTTCCCCATGGGACAAATTTGCCCCTCTTGCCCACCAATAACCAAAATCCTGGCACCGTCACTGAACCCCACCAACCAACCAGAGGAACATATGTTTATTACCTCATTATATCCACAATAAAGTTTTGACATCCCCCCCCCCTACCTGATTGTAAGATCTAGTCTTAAGTTTGATGTCATAATTTGTGCACACACTCCTCCATTAATGCAAATAGATTGTGCATTATAGCAGTAATAATCTCATCATCTCACTTTCACGTCTAAAATTTCTGATACACAAAACCAGGCGTAAAGCAGATTACCATGACGGCTGTTGCTAATTCCCAAGTGTATCAGTCCAGAAGCGTTTCAGTTCAGTTAGGTTAGAACGTACAGATGTATATTTGATAACTAATTATCAATAATTATTCATAATTATTCACTTGATTGGAAATGTGACCCGAGGTCATCAGACCGCAGAGCAACCACGCGCATTCACCCTGCATTGGAGTGAAAGCAAAACGATCAGCTGTATTTGTTTACATGCCATACGTACCACACACAGTAAACGCATACAGACTTGTCCACATGTATCGCGCAAAGGTTCGTTTTCACTCCAGAAAATGACGTCATCTCCAGGATGTGACGTGGCACCAACCAAGTGAATAGGTTAAGAGTTAGGTTTAGGTTAGGTTCAGTTAGTAAGTTAGGGTACACTTGGACCAAAACTCTTGATATTTTTGGACAGAAACACTTTGGAGAAGCAATAGCCTTATCACGACAGTATATTAGAGTCATCCTAATGTCTGTTCGACGAGAGTTTAACGGCACCACAACAGCAAGGGTCAATTTCACCACAACAGCAAGGGTCAAATTGTGCCTGAGAGGTTAGATCATTCCAGAGGTAGGAAGGAGAGCAAACAGGGGGAGGTTGAGAGAAACATGATAACTAAAAGCTGGGATCGAGAGAGGTGTATGGGTGAAACAATAATGTAGAGAGAGAGAGGGTGGGGAAGGACTAAATATGGTTGTAGAGGGAAGCATGATGAAGGAAGAAGATCATTCTATCCGGAGTTTTTTTTTTTGGAAGAGCTTGGCTACTGAGTTGTGGGCAACCAGGGAAGCTCTGGGAAGATTTTACAGGGGGAAAGCAAGGAGAATGTGAGGGTGCAATGGCAATTGTTGCAGAGGGATGGGGGGAGCCAGTAAGGAGGTGGGAGTGAGTAAGGTGGGTGTGACCTATTCAAGGCGAGTAATGTGGACATTGTCGACACGGGATAGGTTTTGAATAGTGGGTTTGATCGCAATGGCGGGCTGGATGATGTGGAGTTTGTTATCAATTTGGGAGTCGCATGAGGTTTGCCAGCGGCCACAAACAAGGCAAGCGATAAACGGTTTGATGTTATCCTAAGTGTATTTTTTTTTTCTTCTGAAAATCCATGTATTCACTGTTTCAGTCATTGAAGTGTTTTCACCTGAAATGAGCACAAGCCATACAAACACCAGGAAAGGGCAAGCTAAGATCAGTAAAGAGTAACAGATGCAGCAAGCTATGTAGGGGCATGAGAAGGGTCACCTTTTGCGGATAGGAGGGGGGGGGGGAATGGACCCAAAAATGTTTCTGGGTACAAGCAGATTATTTTCCCGGTCAACTGAGTTGCATCGAACATGACGTCCAGCGGGTAATCTCCAATTTGGGGGAAATTTCCTTCACTTTTCGGGAATTGTCACCAAACGTTCCATCAATTAACCTTCTTTTTATTACATAGTTTTCAACATTTCCGTGGAACATACCTCTTAACCATAAAGAAAGAGGTGCAACAGGAAAAGTGACCCCCCCTCCCCCCACCTTGCTTCATTTGTCTCTGCAGCAATGGGGGGAAAGGTTTGTGAGAGGTGTCAAATTTCCAAAAAGTATCAAATACTCCTCAAAATGATATATAATCCTTAAAAGCTTTCCTTGAAAAGAGATCAAACTCGAATAATTCTAGAAAATGAAAGAGGAGCTATCGTTTCATTTGGTTACTCCTTTATTTTTAAGGATTTAAGTGCTTACGGTTTCTCCACACTAAATATAATGGCGCTAGACACCCCTTTCCACAACCTTGCTTTTCCTTCAAGGTAGAAAAGAAACACTGAAGATAGGAAAGAGTAGGCAACCTGTCAGTGTTGACCTGATCAATAAAGAATAGCATATGCAGCAAGCTATACAGGGGTGTGGAAAGGGTCACCTCTTGTGGAGGGGAGGGGGACACTGGGTTCCGAAAAAGTTCCCGCGTACAAGCAGAATATTGCAATAGTAAATTGAATTTCCATCGAACATTGCTATTCAGCGGGAAATCTCAATTTTGTTTTGAGTGAAGTTGGAAGTAGTCCAACAAGGTTACCATTAATATTAACCTACTGTATGCTGGACTGAAGTTGAGTAAAGCGTCGGTACCAGTCCCAGACATGGTCCGACAAGTTTCTCCTTGCCTGCAAATATTTAGACACCCCTCACACAACCTTGCTTTCCCTTCAAGGTATAAAAGAAGAAAGACAATTTAAGAAGACAATTTTTCATTTTTCTCTGAACTGTTAATTGAATGTTTACCAGTTACTTTCAAAAACTTTGACTACACTACATGAGATTTCTTCGAAAATGTGTCTATTTCAGAATCGTATCATATCTATATCTATTCACAGTGAACCTTCATGTGCTGGAAATATAGCAATGTTGCTTAAAAGAGACATCTGAGCAGATCAGTTTGGAATTTTGAAACAAGCACTTCACACTAAAAGTGGTAGAGGTGTGCAGACCACCAACCAAAAAACATACCCGCAGCATGACAGATTATTTGGTAACTGCATTATGAAATTTTACAATTTTGATAACCGCAGTACAAAAGAAGTCAATTTTGATACCTGCAGTATGATTATTCAATAAAAAATAGTGTAAAAATGAACCAGCCGTACAAAATTAACACAGTAAAACCTCATTTTTTGGGACCTGCACTACGAAAATGCTGAAAAAAGACAAATTTTGTTTACTTTAAAAAACTATTTAAAAAAAAGTAGTAATTTTATTTTTTTAAACTAAAAAAGACACCTGCACTACGAAAATGGTGCAAAAAAGGCACCTCCTCGGGCAGCACATATAATATAATATAAATATATACCTCCTATATGGAAGTGCTGACCCCACGGGGCACCTTTAGTTTGGAAGGACTCTCAGCACTGCACAGAACATTATCATACACCTTGTTCCAGAGCTGTCAAACAGAAAGTGAATGAAACCCTAGCTCGTCCTCGCCTCGAATATGCTGCAGAAGCTTGGAATCCCTATGCTAGAACACTAGTGGATACGCTTGAGCAAGTTTGCAATCCCTATACTACAACACTAGTGGATACGCTTGAGCAAGTTTGGAATCCCTATACTACAACTAGTGGATACGCTTGAGCAAGTTTGCAATCCCTATACTACAACCCTAGTGGATACGCTTGAGCAAGTTTGCAATCACTATACTACAACACTAGTGGATACACTTGAGCAAGTTTGCAATCCCTATACTACAACACCAGTGGATACACTTGAGCAAGTTTGCAATCCCTATACTACAACCCTAGTGGATACACTTGAGCAAGTTTGCAATCCCTATACTACAACACCAGTGGATACACTTGAGCAAGTTTGCAATCCCTATACTACAACACCAGTGGATACACTTGAGCAAGTTTGCAATCCCTATACTACAACACTAGTGGATACGCTTTGAGCAAGTTTGCAATCCCTATACTACAACACTAGTGGATACGCTTGAGCAACTTCAGAAAGCCGATGCACGTTTTGTGTTTGCTAGTTATAGAAGGATGTCACACCTGATTGCCAACCTTGGCTGGGGTTCCCTCCATGTGAGACGTCTACTGGCGCAGTCAGCAATGTTATACAAGATACCAGTTTGTTAACATCAACTTTCCTTCTTGTACCGTACCTGCCTCCTACATCTCACACCATGATCACCAGCTGAAGTACCAGATCCCTACTCCATCAACGGAAGCATACAAAACTACTTTACCCACGCTCCATCCGTATTTGGAACAACATACCATCAGCTGTTGTTCTCATTACCAACCACTGCAGCCTTTAAAGAAGCAGCTCTACGGATCATCATGCTTCCTCCTCCAGGCAGCAAGGTCCTCTAATTCAGCTACAGTTCCATGTATATAGTGCACCTTCGGTTCTTGATGTTGGTCGTCGATGCTATTGTCAGTGTTCTATAATTGTCAGCAGTTCCACCCCTATTTTCCTTCACCTTGCACCTTTATGGCTGTGATGCCACACCTTCACGTTTCATCCTTGTTTAGCCCAAGTATCAAGTTACAGTATTGGCTGATTACAGTTTTATCAAATTTTAATTCATGCGAAATTAAAATTTGTAATTCTTTAAATTTTTTTCCTAAATGTTAGTCACTAATAAGTTGAGTCTATTTCATATTAGAATTTTATTTGGGACATGGTAAAGAGTGGCATGGTAAAGAGTGGCATGGTAAAGAGAGGCATGGTAAAGAGTGGCATGGTAAAGAGTGGCATGGTAAAGAGTGGCATGGTAAAGAGTGGCATGGTTAAGCGTGGCATGGCAAAGACTCAACAAATTTTGGTCAGAATTTGCTGCCACTGCTTCAAAGAATTAAAGAAGACATCTATTAAAACAAATATAAATCATGAAAGAAAATTTCAAAATGGCCCTGTAATACATTTCAAAATATGCGTAAAATATGCAAATTGATGCCTGAGATTTAAACATGATGTAAAACATAAAGCAATATGTTTCCTTAGGAGAAGTGGTCCATCAATCATTCACAGTTAATGCACATTATTACCTCAGGCATTATGATACACAGCTATTTTTATCACCAGTTTGTAAACAAACTTTTCCCACTAAGACACCTAACATCGATAAGTGATTTCAATCACAAAAGTGCCTTGATTATCCAACCCTGGCTTAGTGTAATCTTATACACACTAATAGCATTGGGCTACTTGGCTGTGGTTTGCATGGGAATGGAAGATAAACAATAATTGTTTGGAGTGGAAACACAATACACTAAACAGGAAGTCGGGTTGGTAATTGTCATACCTGAGTTTTCAGGATTAACTTCGGTGTCGGGTGCGAATAGGCTTATAGGATACTTTTCAGCATGAATGGTCAACTTTAAACCGAATTTGGTAAAAAGGTGGCCTCTCATTATCATCATGGGTGTCCACAAGAAGATCAAATGAGAGATCAGTTGATCATTTTTGTACAAGTGGTGTCCAGCAAATTGTAGCTGTTTTACAGTCTCTGATAACAGTGTTGCCTCTACACATCCATATACCTTTAACATGTGTGAAACAGTATGTCACATTAGTATGTGACATTAGTATGGCACATTAGTATGTCACACTAGTATGACACATTAGTATGACACATTAGTATGACACATTAGTATGTCACATTAGTATGTCATAATAGAATGTCATAATAGAATGTCACATTAGTATGTCACATTGGTATGTCACATTAGTATGTCACATTGGTATGTCACAGTATGTCATATTAGTATGTCACATTGGTATGTCACATTAGTATGTCACATTGGTATGTCACAGTATGTCATATTAGTATGTCACATTGGTATGTCACAGTATGTCATATTAGTATGTCACATTGGTATGTCACAGTATGTCATATCAGTATGTCACATTGGTATGTCACAGTATGTCATATTGGTATGTCATATCAGTATGTCATGTTAGTATGTCACATTAATACGTAATATTAGTGTGTCATGTTAGTATACCACTCTAGTATGTCATGTCAGTATGTTATATTAGTATGTCATATTAGTATGTCACATCAGTATGTCATGTTAGTATGTCACATTAATATGTAACATCAGTATGTCATGTTAGTATACCACTCTAGTATGTCATGTTAGTATATTATATTAGTATGTCACATTAGTATGTCAAGTTAGTATGTCATGTTAGTATGTCACATTAATACGTAATATTAGTGTGTCATGTTAGTATACCACTCTAGTATGTCATGTCAGTATGTTATATTAGTATGTCATATTAGTATGTCACATCAGTATGTCATGTTAGTATACCACTCTAGTATGTCATGTTAGTATATTATATTAGTATGTCACATTAGTATGTCAAGTTAGTATGTCATGTTAGTATGTCACATTAATACGTAATATTAGTGTGTCATGTTAGTATACCACTCTAGTATGTCATGTCAGTATGTTATATTAGTATGTCACATTAATATGTAACATCAGTATGTCATGTTAGTATACCACACTAGTATGTCATGTTAGTATATTATATTAGTATGTCACATTAGTATGTCAAGTTAGTATGTCATGTTAGTATACCACACTAGTATGTCATGTTAGTATGTTATATTAGTATGTCACATTAATATGTAACATCAGTATGTTATATTAGTATGTCATATTAGTATGTCACATCAGTATGTCATGTTAGTATACCACTCTAGTATGTCATGTTAGTATATTATATTAGTATGTCACATTAGTATGTCAAGTTAGTATGTCATGTTAGTATACCACACTAGTATGTCATGTTAGTATGTTATATTAGTATGTCACATTAATATGTAACATCAGTATGTCATATTAGTATGTCATATTAGTATGTCACATCAGTATGTCATGTTAGTATGTCACATCAGTATGTCATGTTAGTATGTCACATCAGTATGTCATATTAGTATGTCACATCAGTATGTCATGTTAGTATACCACTCTAGTATGTCATGTTAGTATATTATATTAGTATGTCACATTAGTATGTCAAGTTAGTATGTCATGTTAGTATACCACACTAGTATGTCATGTTAGTATGTTATATTAGTATGTCACATTAATATGTAACATCAGTATGTTATATTAGTATGTCATATTAGTATGTCACATCAGTATGTCATGTTAGTATACCACTCTAGTATGTCATGTTAGTATATTATATTAGTATGTCACATTAGTATGTCAAGTTAGTATGTCATGTTAGTATACCACACTAGTATGTCATGTTAGTATGTTATATTAGTATGTCACATTAATATGTAACATCAGTATGTTATATTAGTATGTCATATTAGTATGTCACATCAGTATGTCATGTTAGTATGTCACATCAGTATGTCATGTTAGTATGTCACATCAGTATGTCATATTAGTATGTCACATCAGTATGTCATGTTAGTATACCACTCTAGTATGTCATGTTAGTATATTATATTAGTATGTCACATTAGTATGTCAAGTTAGTATGTCATGTTAGTATACCACACTAGTATGTCATGTTAGTATGTTATATTAGTATGTCACATTAATATGTAACATCAGTATGTTATATTAGTATGTCATATTAGTATGTCACATCAGTATGTCATGTTAGTATACCACTCTAGTATGTCATGTTAGTATATTATATTAGTATGTCACATTAGTATGTCAAGTTAGTATGTCATGTTAGTATACCACTAGTATGTCATGTTAGTATGTTATATTAGTATGTCACATTAGTATGTCAAGTTAGTATGTCATGTTAGTATACCACACTAGTATGTCATGTTAGTATGTTATATTAGTATGTCACATTAGTATGTCAAGTTAGTATGTCATGTTAGTATACACTAGTATGTCATGTTAGTATGTTATATTAGTATGTCACATTAATATGTAACATCAGTATGTTATATTAGTATGTCATATTAGTATGTCACATCAGTATGTCATGTTAGTATGTCATGTTAGTATGTCATGTTAGTATGTTATATTAGTATGTCACATTAATATGTAACATCAGTATGTCATATTAGTATGTCATATTAGTATGTCACATCAGTATGTCATGTTAGTATACCACTCTAGTATGTCATGTTAGTATATTATATTAGTATGTCACATTAGTATGTCAAGTTAGTATGTCATGTTAGTATACCACACTAGTATGTCATGTTAGTATGTTATATTAGTATGTCACATTAGTATGTCATATTAGTATGTCACATCAGTATGTCATGTTAGTATGTCATGTTTGTATATCACACTAGTATGTCACATTAGTATACCACATTAGTTAGTATGCATTGTGACATCCAATCACCATTCAAAGAATGTTAAACAAATGGTTTTGACTTCACATGGTAGCATCATTTGTATCAAAACTGAACATATCAATAATATGAAAATCATTTATTCCTGGATTTTTGCATTAAAACATTGCTACATTTGATTAAATGATTTTGTCATTTTACAATTGATAGTGAAGTTGTCCAATTACAGTCCACAATATCAAAAAGTAACCAGCATGCAACAAAAAGCTACTTACAGACAACATTTTACCCACTAAGGGTGTTGTTTAAGTAGTTTCTTCACGATATTGTTTTTTTTCCTCGTGATATCAAAAAAACCTTGACCAACATATATTGTAATACCGTGTGCCATTTTCACATGTAAACTGCTTATGAGAGCAATTTTGTGAAACAGAAATTCAGAAACATTCCAATGAATGAGATTTGAACTGAATATCCTTAGCTCTTATAGTTTATGTATGGGGTACATGTAAATGAAATCTGCTGCTGAAAACCTACAATCTTGGACAAAACTCAGTGCAACACTTGGTAAAAATATGTGATGTTTTTCATGAAGCTACTTTTCTATTGTAAATTATTCCACATTTAGAAACCAGAAATGCTGCGAAATTTATTCTGTTGCTTCTTCAATCTTTACTCTTTCAATTGTAATTAATATCTTAGAATTCTAAGGACATTTTTATCATTTCACTGATGCTGCTAGTGTCCCCTCCCCTACATTACTATATCAATTGTCCTTCCCCTCCCCATTCAATGTTGGCCGTTATCACTGTTTTTCCTGGAAATGATATTAAAAAGAAAGGAGGTGGGGGGTTACAATTCTCGGAAAAAATAATAAGAAAACATAACACTATAACATATGTAGTTTTCAAAAAGCTGAAGTGTTCAACAGTTTTGTCTAAGATTGAAGGCAGTATTTCAGAATTACTAATCATAACATAAATATCGCAATGAGGTTATATATCGTGATATTTTTGTCCAGGATAATTACATTTACTCACATCGTGACAGCTCTAGTGTTGTATTATAACAATCTGTATTTTGATCATGGCTAAGGGAGTAATTAACAAGTTTAGAGAATTAGTTCAGGGGTCAAACGTGTCCATCTTATATGAAAGAGGATATATGATACTGTAGAATACATAAAAACTTTTAGGAATCTGATCTAATCTGATTTCAGTCGTTTCTTCACAAATAGTGTCATCATTTATTCTTAAATATCTCCTTAACGGAATAAGATTTTTGAATGCTTTTGCACTATTTTGTTTCTTTTCAAATCCTCTTTCATATGAGACAAACTTTCTTGACCACTAAAATAACCATTCAACATTGGTCACTTCTTGCCTCCTGCCACGTGCAAAGCGCTTTTTGATCGTTTTCACCGAAGAATCAAGAGTAGGGGGTGACTCCTCCCTTACCCCTACGGTACAGACTTCCTCCCTTGCCCCCATTGTACAATTTTTCTCCATTGCCCCCACGGTACAGACTTCCTTGATGCCTCTAACTGTTCACAACCTTCCTCAATCCTCCTTTTGTACACAAATTTACTCCAATGTTCACTATTTACAATACATCCAAAGGTCGTAGTAGCCAATTCACGACAATGTCAGCCATGTACACGACAATGTCAGCCTGTACACGACAATGTCAGCCTGTATACAACAATGTCAGCCTGTATACAACAATGTCAGCCTGTATACAACAATGTCAGCCTGTATACAACAATGTCAGCCTGTACACGACAATGTCAGCCTGTACACGACAATGTCAGCCTGTACACGACAATGTCAGCCTGTACACGACAATGTCAGCCTGTACATGGCAATGTCAATTAATGATGCATAATAAATACTACACCCTCAGGTCACATTATGAATATTCATTTTGGTGGTGATATTTCTCCAGTCGCCACATCTTTCATTTTGGGAAATTTGATTTTTTTCGAATCAATCTGTTCTTGCGACCAGAGTAAAAGTTTTAGCACATGCGATAGTTTGGTGGTCGAGTCTCTGTTTTCGTTTCTAAAATGGCTGCATTCAACTCGCTGGCCACCTGTGAATGAAAGATGAAGCACCAATTAAATAACTGTGATCTGCAAGTCATGTACGAATTACCCCCCCCTCCCTTCTCCTAACCCCCACCCCCCTCTCCTTCCTTCATCCAATGTATGCACAAAGATAACTTTTATGGTCAAGCATGCTTTTCCTCTATGTAAGAGAACATACAAGGAACAAAACAAATATTTCAAAAAGGTTAGAAAACCCAATTCCATTACAGGATTAGTTTAGAGGTCAAGCATGTCCATTTTATATGAAATCAATCAATCAATCGACACTCCTCAGGGTCATTGAATAGGATGTGTCTGGCTGAAGTATTAAAGTAGAATTCTGGACCACCCTGCAGTAGCCTCTTATATGAAAGAGGAATTTAAAAGAAACAAAGTCGTAAAGAAAGCATTCAAAAAACTTATTCCATTAAGGAGATTTTAAAGGATTAGTTCAGTGGTCAAGCTTGTCCATCTTATATAAAAGAGGACTTCAAACGAAACAAAATGGTGAAGAAAGCATTCAAAAATCTCATTCCATTAGGGAGATATTAAAGGATTAGTTCAGAGGTCAAGCATGTCCATCTTACATGAAAGAGGACTTCAAACTAAACAAAATGGTGAAGAAAGCATTCAAAAATCTTATTCCGTTAAGGAAATATTTAAGTTTAAAGTTTGGTATCATTTCTGTAAAACTGACTGAAATCAGACTAGTTGTGATGTCATAGCCTTAGATTGCTCAGTCTTTGTGCACTATCAAATTTTGTGGCTTAAAAACCACAGGAAATGTCAGAAAAGTAGTAAAACCCAATCTAAAAGGGTATTCAAAATATACCACCTGAAGAAAGTTTGACGAAAAACAATTTAAAAAGCGAACAAATAAAATAAACTTTCTTTAAAAAACATTAACAATTGTTAAGAATGTGTGGATGAAGAAGCCAACTTTCCATAGTAGACTTACTACACCAGTCGTTTCTATACAGATAAGACAAGAGCTTTAAACTTGAATATCTCCTTAGCGGAATAAGATTTTTGAATACTTTCTGCACCATTTGGTTTTTTTTGAAGTCCTCTTTTATATAAGATGGACATGCTTGACCACTGAACTAATCCTTTAAAGCAATATTACCATGAATATTTATTTTCATACATATGACAGAGCAATATAAAAGGAACAAATTGGTGTAAATAGCCTGTTGGAGCTTAAATACATCAAAGATTCACCAGTGGTTTGAAAGTGACCTCGCAGTGTACAGTACAGTGTGATGTCATACTTGCAAACCCAAGACATATTTCAAGCATTTCTTTAAGAATTACTTGCCTCTGTATCCAAATCATTGGAAACAGTTTTTGCATAATTATTGAGATGGGGTTTATAAAACATACACTCTACAGGAACATGCTTAAATATCAATCTGCTCGTTTACCTTATGCTTTTAAAGTTTGGTATCACTTGCGTAGAAACTACTGAAACCAGATTAGCTGTGACATCACAGCCTCAAATTCCTCAGAGTCTTTTTGTATTCTAACATATTTCATCCCATGATTTTGTGGCTTAAAAACCATATTAGGATATATGGATATATCAGGAAACTAATGAAGCAGAATCTGGTTAGGTTAGATATAATTTACTACCTGAAGAAAGTTCGAGGAAAAATAATTCAAGTAGTAAAAAACTATAAACAAATTTTCTTTATAATACATGAAATATTGTTAGGAATGGGAGGAAAAGGGCGCCAAGCTTCCATAGTAGACTTACTAAACCAGTCGTTTCTACACAGATAAAACAAATCTTCTTAACAGAATAAGAACTTTGAATGTTTTCGTCATCACTTTGTTTCTTTTAGTCCCTGCCATATAAGATGGACATGCTTGACCTCTCAACTCAACCACTCTATGGAGTATTTGCATTGTTATGACCCGTGCATTAAATCCATATAATGCACGACGTTGAGCATTTGGTTTAATCCATCTTTACAACAGGTGAATTTCTTAACAAAGCAAAAATATTTATGTAAACTTTTTCGTTTTTCATTCTTTTTTGTTGTTTTATATGCATTAAAAAAATATAACAAGGAAAATGTATAAAAAGATCACTGTTTTAGCATCATGTATTTAATGCACTGTTCAAAGGACTTTGCACTCGCAAATGACCCTCCTAAATCAGATTATTCCACTCTGGCCAAAGTCCTTTGCCCCTTGCATTAAATACGCATATAACCACTCCTCCTTAACATTGATCTATAATTGTTACACCCTTAAATTCTCCAAAGTCAAATTTAAGGCCATCTACCATTTTATTAATTCAGAAAGAAAGTACATGGAGTTCATGGAGAACTGGCTGCAATTCTAGCATCTGTGTTCTGAATTTATGAGCATCAAATGCTAATAAATAATATCTTCAAGAAGAAAAGGCTTCATCAAATTCAGGCAGTTGCTTTGCCACATACCTTAGGTGACTCACACATGAGAAGAAGCCTAAGTTAAACTTGGTGCAACAAAACTCTGATGATGGTATGCGCAGGATTTGTCTACCGAATGGGGAGGTAGTCAAAATCACAAAATAAAACTTGCCTACCGAAAGTGGGAAAAAAATCACACTAAGGTATAAAAAACCAGTATACAGAATATTTGACAACCCCCTCCCGACCCCTCTACCCCCTTTCTATGATCCTGCATTTGGATGGTGGTATATTGGTTGGTTTGTTTGTTTGTTTGATGAGAGTTTAACGGCACTACAACAGCAAGGGTCAAATTGTGCCTGAGAGGTTAGATCATTCCAGAGGTAGGAAGGAGAGTAAACAGGAGGAGATTAAGAGAAACACGAGAACTAAAAGCCAGAAAGCTGGGATCGAGGGAGGAGGTGTGGGGGTGAAAAAATAATGTAGAGAGAGGAGGGGTGGGGAATTAGGACTAAATATGGTTGTAGAGGGTAGCATGATGAAGAAAGGAGATCATTTTATCCGGAGGTTTTTTTTTGGAAGAACTCAGCTATTGTGTTGTGGGCAGCGAGGGAAGCTCTGGAAAGGTTGAAAATGGGGCAAGCAAGGAGAATGTGATGGACTGTGAGGGTACAATGGCAATTGTTGCAGAACTGTTAAATAGTAGAAGTCAATCTAATCTATAACTCACCCGCTGTCTCTGAGATAATTCAAGAAGATCGGAAAAAGGAGAAGAATCTGGATTCTCAAAAGCTAAGAGCGCCAACGTTCGTTCAGCTCGGGGAGAATCTCCTGCATCTCTTCTCCACGCTCTGCAAGATGTGTTTGTGCATATAGAAGGGCGCCCTCAACATCTCTATTTCGTATCAATTCTATAAGGTGTTGTTGCTTTGAGGAAGAAAGAAGAAAATAATCAACTTGTATCACATGTCATTAACTGAACCTTATACAAACTTGGTCAAACTTTCTAGTAGAGTAAGGAAATTGCATGTGACAGGACTCCTGGTTCAGGGGTCAAGCAAGTTTATCTTATATGAAAGGGAACTTCAAAAGAAACTAAATGGTGAAGAAAGCATTCAAAAATCTTATTCTCTTAGGTAGATATTGAAGTTAAAAGCTGTCTTATATGTATAGAAATGACTGGTCTAGTAAGTCTACTATGAAAAATTGGTGTCTTCATCCTCACAGTCTTAACAATTATTAATGTATTATAAAGAGAGTGTATTTAAATTTTTACTATTTAAATTATTTTCCCTCAAACTTTCTTCAGGTGGTATATTATAAATACTATTACTTGATTTAGTTTTCCTACTTTTCTGACATACCCCATGGTTTTAAGCCACAAAATCACAGGACAAAATATAATAGAATACATCATGAATTTGAGGAATCTGTTGCTATGACATCACAACTAGTCTGATTTCAGTCGTTTCTACACAAATGATACCAAACTTTGTAAACCATCAACCTGAGTGATATCATTCCCCAAAAGATATATACATAGTGATCTTTTGTATTTTCATGCTGTTTTGCTTGAATTCAAAGCTTATTTTGTGCAACAGAGATCAAAATACATTCAAATGAGATTATTCTAAATGTTTGAAGGGCAAAAATCCAAACTAATCAATAGAAATTTCATACACCGTAACACCCGTCGCATATAATGTAACACCTGTTGCATATAATGTAACACCCGTCACATATAATGTAGCACCCATCACATATAATGTAACACCCGTCACATAATGTAACACCCATCACATATAATGTAACACCCGTTACATGTAATGTACCATCACATATAATGTAATACCTGTCACATGTGTAACACCCGTCACATATAATGTAACACACGTCGCATATGTAACACCTGTCGCATATAATGTAACACCCGTCGCATATAATGTAACACCCGTCGCATATAATGTAGCACCCGTCGCATATAATGTAACACCCGTCGCATATAATGTTACACCCGTCGCATATAATGTAGCACCCGTCGCATATAATGTAACACCCGTCGCATATAATGTAACACCCGTCGCATATAATGTAATACCCGTCACATATAATGTTACACCCGTCGCATAAAATGTAACACCCGTCGCATATAATATAACACCCGTTGCATATAATGTAACACCCATCACAACTTTTGTTTTAGTGCCAAACTCTTACAGATTGTTGAAATCCTTAGCTTTTATGCTTTATTAGATGAAGTTCAAACTTATATTTGATGATTAAAATTTGCTCATTGCTCTTTTAACATCACAGTTTTACATGTATTCATCAAATTTAAACAACCTACAGTATGTCAATTTTTATTTTTTTTATGTAACACCCATCATGCATGTTTGCTCGCCATGGTCTCATCTGTTGTACTGTAGCATTTGTCTGACTCTTTCCTTCTGAGTTAAGTAGAAGCTTATATGGTATACCTAGGGGTGGTACTGCATTGGGATAATAAGAGTAAGCTTATATGGTACACCTAGGGGTGGTACTGCATTGGGATAATAGGAGTAAGCTTATATGGTATACCTAGGGGTAGTACTGCATTGAGATAATAAGAGTAAGCTTATATGGTATACCTAGGGGTGGTACTGCATTGGGATAATAGGAGTAAGCTTATATGGTATACCTAGGGATGGTACTGCATTGGGATAATAAGAGTAAGCTTATATGGTATACCTAGGGATGGTACTGTATTGGGATAATAAGAGTAAGCTTATATGGTATACCTAGGGATGGTACTGCATTGGGATAATAAGAGTAAGCTTATATGGTATACCTAGGGATGGTACTGCATTGGGATAATAAGAGTAATACCTAGGGGTGGTTGCATTATATGGTATACCTAGGGATGGTACTGCATTGGGATAATAAGAGTTACTATTTGAGAGAAATTATTCTAAAGTTCGGAAATTGCTTCTGAATCTTAACACCCGTCACATGGAATTGAGGGACTTGCTAATTCTTAAAGTAATCAAATGTTATTGTTTAGTATGGATCTTAGATAATCACTTGGTTATCTAATTGGTGTTAGAGACATTTTCTAGACCTTTTCAAACCAAGTTTAGCCAAACGTGATTTCTTCAGTACTTTGACCAATCAAATGCTGAGGGAACTTTTCCTTTGTTCCCAACCAATCAGGTGCAGGTTTGAGGGGAAAAATTGTAAGCAGCAATACGCGCACGTATTTCCTTCATGTATAACGCACGTATGATACGTATGCTTGGACACATTTTACCATACGCTTGGTCCCATACCGTGCGTGAATTGTGCAGATGGCCAAGATTCCTCCAGTATTTTATTGGTCAATAAGATTCCTTCATATACATGATTGGACCATTATGGACACATGAATCTCGGCCATGTGACATTATTTAAATTAGTCATCTGGAAATTGCCGAATCAGATTTGAAAAGGTCTATAGGTCTCCACGTGGGTCAAAAACCTTTATTGAATATTCTTTGAGTCTCTAGAAAATTGTGCCGTCACTTTTTGGTCTAGCACCCTCTTAATCTTACCTGTAGATGAAAGTACAAGTAGCGATTTGTGTCTAAGAGTTCAGGATGCAGGTCATTGACCTTGGCAATAGCTTCCTCCAATCGACCTTCCTGGACCGCCTCTCTGATGTGTAACTTGTCTGTGAGCGTGCCCAGGTCAATTTCAGGATCAGTTCCCGATTCTTGTTGAAATTTCTCAGCGGCTTCTTTGAAACCCTCTGTGAAAATAAAACATGATTTCTGAAGCTAATGAATGATTGACAATTATCTTTTAATTACCACATGGGGAAAGCATTCATTTTGCACTTCATTTTGAGCATTAGTCGTTCTTTTTGGTTAGTCCAGTCTGAGGCTGGAGGCCCGATGCCGCGTCACAGTGAAAAATAAACCTATTTCAGAATGCCACTTAGGCTGGAAGCCCGATGACGTGTCACAGTGGAAAATAAACCTATTTCAGAATGCCACTGAGGCTGGAAGCCCGATGGCGTGTCACAATGGAAAATAAACCTAATTCAGATGTCACTGAGGCTGAAAGCCCGATGAGGTGTCACAGTGAAAAATAAACCTATATCAGAATGCCACTGAGGCTGCGGAAGCCCGATGATGTGTCGCAGTGGAAAATAAACCTATATCAGAATGCCACTGAGGCTGGAAGCCCGATGAGGTGTCACAGTGGAAAATGAACCTAATTCAGAATGTCACTGAGGCTGGAGGCCAGATGCCCCGTCGCAGTGAAAAAGAACAATGCATATTCATATATGAGGTCAATGCAGCGTGACCTGCACGTGTGATTAGAGATAACAGAGATGAACAGGAAGTGTTTCCAAACAAGAAGGATAAAGGTACAACTACAACTGGGTCTCCGTGGATGCTTAGTGATACCAATTCAAGTGTAGGGAATTCAATAGTTTAGGCATAAACAACTGTTAATTGGTAACAGGCCCAGTGTGACCTCACAAAGTGCACATTTAAGAAAGTCTTTTTTCTTGTAATATACTGTACTAAGATATACATGAGCACTTTTTCAGATTTCAACAAAAACAGTTGCACACATGGACAGACTGGTCAAACTTATTTTCAAGTCCTGGATTTGGCGACGACGACGACGAGTGAACACACAATTACAATGACGGGGTCGTCGCCTGCGTATTTGGTTATGATAGAAACAATGCTATCACGAAACGCTTAATACGACCAGGACGAGAACACAGGTACGACGTACGGACAGACATAACATCGACAACCAAGTCAATGTCCATGGCCTTTGATAACCAGTTGTGGTACACTGGCGTGTCTACCCAACCCAGGCTTGAACCCGGGGCCTCGTGGTCTGTAGACAGGTATGATAACCGCTACACCACAGTAGGTAGATCCTGGATTTGGACTTCTTACCTTGTATTCATTTCATTTTTCCCTGTTAAGTTATCAATAAATTTGATTTCGATTTGCCTTGATTGATTTATTTCCCATTTTCATGCATATATTACAAAATTTACAATGAATTAACATTTGATAAGAAAATGGTGGAAGGGCTTAGAAGCCATAGCTTGAAGGCAGATTCTCCCAGGATTTGATTGGTTGAATCACTGAAGTAATCATGTTTGGCTTGATAAGAGGGTCTTTAAATACCTGTGACAAGGTAGTTCATGATGAGTTTGTTCATGTCAGCCCGGGTCACCTGGACATCTTGTAGTTTCTCCATCCAAGCCGCCAGGGAGATTTCTTCCGCCTTGGCACTCTGAAGAAGAAATTATGACAAAAACTAATTTAAATACTGTATTGTATTCCAAACATGAAAAAGATAACCCCAGGCTGTGGAACAAAATGCCAGCAGTATTCACAAAACTGGGCTACAAGTAACCTAGCAACTAGCGACCTCAACAAGCCTCTAAACCTAGAGGTCTGGACCCTAGTTTCACTTTTTCAGAGGGGTGCTGCATCCTGCCACTCACTTCCTTCACCCTGCCTCCTGTTCACAAAGCACTGTACATTTTGTCCAGAAAAACATATTTTTGAGAATTATTTTGCCTTCTTTTCATGCGGATGACAGTTTCCCAAAATAAAAAAGATTTAGGCCAAATCTGGCCCGCCAGACAATCTAATCTGGCCTGTGAACAATAGTCATTATATAATGCAATACACTGCATTGCATGTAAGATCAATCCTAATGAGATCGGTAAAAATCTCAAAATACTTGTTTATTTAGGTTTTTTTCTTGGCAGATCAGCTCACTAAAACATCGCGACTTATCAAATAAAATGTTATCTTTACTTCCGCTATAAATTGGGCTCATAGGTGGATAAGAGAACCGCCGTCATCTGGCGTACATCCTTCTAATCGCGCACGCTCTCAACTTGTTTGTATTCAGGGATTATTTTGACAGGTTTTGTTTGTCACATTACGCTGGTTTTGCCATACGATTGGCCCACAGCCTGAAGCTGGTGTGAAATGATGGCAATGATATTATACGGCAGGATCAAAACATTGGTGGTGAACAAATTACACCAGCAAATGTTGTTCGTAGCTTGGGCTTCTACCTTGATGAAAATCTGAAAGGAAAAGCTCATGTAAAAAAAGTGTGCAAGTTGTTTTGGGGTTCTTAAGTTAATCAGAAAGGTCAGAAAATCCATTGACACTAATACTTGCAAACTGTTGATAAATAGTCTAATACTATCGAAAATTGACTACTGTAATTCTGCTGTAGCTGGAGCACCAGATTATCTACTTAAGCGGCTGCAAAGAATTCAAAACATGGCTTGTCGCATTTTATTTAACCTCCGGAAATTTGATCACATTTCCATTCATATGCAAGAACTACACTGGTTGAAGGTACCAGAGAGAATAGAGTTTAAATTTGCATTACTTATATTTCATTGTATACAATGAATTCAAAACATGGCTTGTCGCATTTTATTTAACCTCCAGAAACTTGATCACATTTCCATTCATATGCAAGAACTACACTGGTTGAAGGTGTAAAGTTTCTTCCCATTCTCGCTTAGCACGCCATCTATTTTTTAGTCATTTTTCCTTTTTGCAAGTGCACCATCAATTTACTGGTTGTTTCGCGGGCTTATTACTCATAGGTTTTACTTCTTTGTTCCCATATCACATAACCGCAGACCAAAAACGCACCCCGTGATCAGTATTTTTGCTGGACACATGGGATTTAACTCATTGCAGAATGAGCACTTTGAAATGAATTGCATTTTTTGTACTTTCCTGCAGTCTGTGCGGATCGTTCGTTGTAACAGGTGTTACAGGTGAGTTATAAACCTAACTTTGTTACATTTTCATTCTTTCTTACGATTTGTATCGAGAGATATTAAGGTTTTGTTGCGAGATTTTATGTAACGGTAAGTGTCCAAATTGATATACACGAACATCCGATGTTAATAAATGATCCTGTGCTTTATAAAGAAGTTTGAGGCTGATATTACCAATTTAGGTATTTGCTATTGTAGGAACAATTGTTTGTCATCAATTTATATTATTAGATATATTATAAACGTTAAGAATACGTCAAATTGATTTGTATTTTGAAACTGTCAGTTTAACGAACGACTGAAGCGCCGAACCTTAGCTAAAGAAGGCTTTCTTAGAACGTTTCATTGAGAATATGCTGCTAAAACATGGGTCACGCTGATTGGTTTAACAAGTCAGGAATATTCATGAGTCGCTGTGGAGCGAGGGATTCAGTGTGTTCACGGATTATACTGTCACCTTCTTTTGTCAGTGTCAATTACTTCAATTATCTTACTCTCTCTTATGTAGTATTGTGATAAATCTGCGGTGTAGGAAAGAAATTATTATGTTAGATGTTTATGTTACAGGGTGAAGGGAAGTGGTAGAGATAGGAGGCTGGACCTGTTGACACTGATGATTCATTGAGGCTAGAGTGGTCATAATCACGTAAGTATGCTATGTATTATGTCCTATGATAATCGGCTCGGTAATTAACTTCTTAAAGTTATCGAAACGTGAAAATGTTGGATTGATGAGAAAGGTTTTCACACATCATTGTTGATGACATTATAAACATCCTGGTAGAGGGTCTTTCAGATTGTATTCTTTGACGCGCTATTTGTTAAAGGGATACAGAAGTTTGCGATCTATCATTGTATTCACTTATTTCCTATCTGATGTAAAGGTTTTGGCTACAATAGTCTTGCAAGTATCTGAAGTTTTATGTTGACTAAGATTGAAATGTATAATATCATTGTTGTATTACAGATCAGATGAAGTTGTATCAGATGTAAACATTACCATATGATGGAATCACCAGACTTGTTTACTACAATTGTTATTTAAATCCATATTGTTATTCATTCGTCCATCATTCATGTTTATATTGTCTATTATTCTGAGACAATTCTTTGTATCTGATTATTTGTGCAGTCACCGACGTAAGGGATAGTCAAACAGACACAGTTGTGACAGATCAAGGAAATAAAGAGATAGAAAGTCTAACCGATGGTCAACTTGTTGTCCTTTCTCGAGTCGTGTGACTTGACCTTAGGACGCCCTCCATACAAATAAAGGACGCCCTCTGCCCCCAATTCCGGCTCCATAGTTCAGAGCGATTACAGAAGGTACCAGAGAACAGAGTTTAAATTTGCATTACTTGTATTTCATTGTATACATGGTGAAGCCCCATCATATCTTTAGTCTTTACTGACAAGAAAGAGTGGATACTGTCTGCGCTCTTCAGCTTCATACCAACTAAGAACAAGCCATTGCTCAAACTCGTTGGCAAGAAATGGGGCTTTTCAACATTTGGGGCCGAAGGTTTAGAATAGTCTCCCTGTTGATTTGAGACTGATCACTAATTTATCTCCGTTCAAGAGAAAACTTAAAGCCCACATGTTTTGTAGATCATATCCAAATTTGTCTTAATTGTTTCTTACTGTAAAGCACCTTTGTTGTACATTGTTGTATTTTTAGGGCGCTATACAAATGTTGAACTTTGAAGGATATCGCCAAGGTTTTAAATGACTACTTTGTGTCTGTTTTTATTAAGGAGTCCCCTGCTGATGATGTTGTGGATTATCTTAGTGTGCACTCTCCAGTATCCATTAAGAATGTTGATTTTTCAGTTCATATTGTGTCTAAGAAGTTGAAGGGTTTGAACTCAAATAAAGCACTCGGCACAGATGGTATACATCCTGCTGTCTTACAGGAGTGTTCTGATGTTCTTTCTGTTCCCCTGAGTATTATCTTTTCAAAGTGCTTTGATGTTGGTGTTGTTCCTAATGATTGGAGAATTGCTAATGTCACTCCTATCTTTAAAAAGGGTGACCACAGTTTGCCTTGCAACTATAGGCCAGTAGAGCTGTGACCGTTTAGCGTGTACACGCTACACGCTGCAAATTTTGTAAACGTTTACTAAATACTTCATTGCAAGTAATCATTTTTCATACATGGCTCTATAGGCCAGTGAGTTTTACTAGTGTTGTGTGCAAGGTCATGGAGTCCATTGTTAAGCATGTTGTACTAAATCATTAACTGGTCAATGGTTTGTTGAATTTGTCCCAGCATGGGTTCTTACCTAAGAGGTCTAATGCTTCTAATTTATTGGAGTTTCTTGATGATGTAACTAAACTAGTTGATTCTGGTCATAATGTGAATGTTATCTATTTAGATTTCCAAAAAAACATTTGATAAGGTTCCATTGGGCAGGCTCATGATGGAAACAAGAACGCTTGGTGTGAAGTATCTCCATGGAAAAAGATTACAAGTGGTGTTCCTTAGGGTTCTGTATTGAGTCCGCTTCTTTTCGTGATCTTCATTAATGATATTGATGTTTCCCTTGGCAACAGGATTTGTAAATTTGCAGATGACACTAAGCTGCACAGGATTGATGATAATGCTAGGGATTTGTCACTTTTGCCAACTGATCTAGATACATGTAAGTTAGTTTCTTGGTCCCAAACATGGCAGATGTCATTCAATGTTGAGAAATGCAAAGTTATTCATTTTGGTCAGAGCAATTGGGCTTAAAATTACTGCATAAATGGTTTAAATCTGGTTGTGTTGATCAAGAAAAGGATCTAGGTGTTGTCATTACTAGCAATCTGAAGCCTTCTAAACAAGTGTGCTTTAGCAGCTGCAAAGGCAAATAGGATGTTTGGTTTGATTAGAAGAAATTTGTGTTTTCTTGGTAGAGAGGTTCTTTTTAATTTGTATAAACAGTTAGTCAGGCCTCACCTTGAGTATGTTATTTAGGCTTGGAGTCCCTTTTATGAGAAGGATAAGTTCACTTTGGAGCAGGTTCAGCGAAGAGCCACTAGACTTATTCCTGAAGAAAGGAATCTCTCTTATGAATCTAAGTTGCGAATTCTTGGTGTGACGATGTTGAGTTAAGAATAGTATGTTGTGATATGATTCAGGTTTTCAAGTTCCTATCTGGTAGTGATGCTTTGACTTCCTGTAATTTCTTGCATGTTTCAGCTAATCCTCATGTGACAAGTGGTAACAGTTGGAAGTTGACCAAAGAGTTCACACGGATAGATATTCGGCATGTTAGCTTTTTGCAAAGAGTTGTTAATGAGTGGAATGGTTTGCCTGAGTGGGTAGTTAGCTCCAGTTTTGTTCACAATTTTAAAGTCAACAATAATGAATTCTTTACTAACTCTGGGCGTCTTCGATTTTGTATATACATTTTTTTTTTTGTGGGTGGTGGTGTTAGTTTGGGCTTTTAATGGGGTGACTAACCATTCTTAGCCCATAATCTTGCTATGTTAAGTGTAATCATTTTTACATCAAACTTTGATGCAAAGAAAAGTATGCCTATTCTCATTGACAAGCGTTTTCCTTAAACTGAATCAAGTTCAATTCAAAATGAAATATTTTCACAAATTTTAACTAACCCTTAAAGTTGCATCCAATGTCCATTCAGAATTTAACCAAATCAAAAGCATACCAACCGAATACTCAAACTACAAATCTGTCTACATAATAAATGCATTCTTTCTGAGTTAGACATAGCACAAGTGACTGTAAAGCAACTGTTTTATGTAACGTTAAGCTAGAACTTTGAAGAAAGGTGTTTTCAAGACTGACCTTATTCAAGAGCTTAGCGGTCTCAATATGTTGAAAGATCCGAATGTTCAAGCTACCGAGTATAATACAAGGGTGCGCAGAGTTCTTGACAAACATTGTCCGGAGCAGACACGATTTCAACGAACGATTAAATGTCCTAAATGGTTCAACGATAATGTCCGGTCGGCCCGAACAGAACGCCGCAAATATGAGCGTAAGTGGAGAAAAATCCTTAGTGATACTGATCGCTTAAAATATCTTGAGCAAAATGTAGTGGTAAATGAACTTATTGTTAAATCCAAAACAGAGCATTTCAAAGGTGTTTTGGCAAATGCTGATGCAAAGACAATGTACCGTACAGTTAACTCACTTCTCAATAGTTCCACCAAGGCTTTACCAATCTGCCGCTCAAATGAAACTCTCAGTAATAATTTTGCCAATTTTTTTACTGAGAAAGTGGCAAAAATAAGGTCTGAACTTGACGTTGAATGTGTTAATGTAAATATATCTTCTCTTGATACGGTAAACAATGTAATGATGATGTATTTTTGCTTGATTCTGACGATGATTTGATGATTGATGATTTACAGTATATGCAGAGTACTGATATCTTTGCAAATTTCCACCCTGTAGATGAAGCTGAGATTCGACATATAATTTCCAAGATCCCAAACAAGACAAGTTCTCTTGACCCACTGCCGACTTGGCTTTTGAAGGAATGTGTTGACATAGTAGCTCCTATAATTATGTCTCTTGCAAATAATTCATTTAGTTCTGGTTGTTTTCCATCCATTCTTAGGAACGCTATTATTTTTCCTCTTATTAAGAAGTCCACCCTCAATCCAAACATTTTGAAAAATTATCGACCCGTCTCAATCTTCCCACCCTTGGCAAGATCCTTGAATATCCAGCAGTCTCTAGGTTTAATGAACATTTTCATTCAAAACATCTTACTGAAGTTTTTCAATCTGCCTACAAACCGGCACATAGTACTGAAACTGCGTTATTGCGTGTTAAGAACGATATATTAAATGAGTTAGATTAGGGTAGAGTTGTTTTACTTGTACTTCTAGATATGTCTGCAGCCTTTGATACCATTGACCACACTATTCTTATAAATAGGCTTCAGTGTGAGTATGGTATCGGAGGTTGTGTTTTAAACTGGTTTAGATCTTATCTTAGTGATCGCAAGAGTTCAGTTTGTATCTCTGGTAGTTATTCTACTGCCCATCCTCTGAAATATGGTGTTCCCCAAGGATCTGTTGCAGGTCCTCCGATCTTCAATGCCTATTCGCAGCCTGTTACCCGCATTATCAAACTCTTCAATGTTGCTTACCATATATATGCTGATGACACTCAGCTATATGTTAGCTTCGATCCTAAAAAGCCAGGTGATAGGGAAGCTGCCCAAGCTCGCTTGTCAAATTGCATTGCGGCGGTTAAAGACTGGATGCTTCATAACAAACTTAGACTAAATGACAACAAAACTGAATTTTCTGGTAGTTATTCTACTGCCCATCCTCTGAAATATGGTGTTCCCCAAGGATCTGTTGCAGGTCCTCCGATCTTCAATGCCTATTCGCAGCCTGTTACCCGCATTATCAAACTCTTCAATGTTGCTTACCATATATATGCTGATGACACTCAGCTATATGTTAACCGATCCTAAAAAGCCAGGTGATAGGGAAGCTGCCCAACTTGTCAAATTGCATTGCGGCGGTTAAAGACTGGATGCTTCATAACAAACTTAGACTAAATGACAACAAAACTGAATTTTTGATCATTTCATCAAAAAAACAAATGCATTCCATCAAGTCCATTGATTTGAGGATCGGTGGGTCTGTAATTGTTCCTTCATCATCCGTTAAAAATTTAGGTATCATGTTTGAACCTTGTATGAATATGAATTCCCAGATCTCTTCAATATGTCGCATTTACTGTTAATTTTCATTTGCGTAATATTTCTAGAATCAGACGGTACATTGATCAAAATACTTGTGCTCATGCAGTGCGATCTCTCGTCCTTTCTCGGCTGGATTATGGCAACTCCCTGCTTGGTGGCATATCACGTGAAAACCTTCAACGCTTGCAAAGACTTCAAAATCGTGCAGCGCATAATTTTTTGTGTTGATAGACGCATACAAGCGCTTCCCCCTCTTGCGTGTTCTTCATTGGTTGCCCATCCAGCAGAGAATCGATTTCAAGATCGTACTGCATGTGTACAACTGCATTAAAAAGAATGCGCCTTCATACCTTCAAGAATTGCTGCATATTTATAAGCCTGGATGCGTTGGTCTAAGATCCGCCAACAAGGATGTCACTCGCCTTGTGGTGCCAAGAACTAATCGTGTCAGTGGGGACTGCGCCTTTTCTGTCCTGGGACCACGTTTGTGGAATAATCTACCCATTGCAATCCGTCAGGCTCAAACTGCTTATATTTTTAAGAAGGCCCTTAAGACTCATCTTTTCCTACTGATTAAGTTTTATGCTGTCTATAATATTTAATTTCTTGTTTTTATTTATCTAGTTTTTGTTTGTTTATATTTCATTTTTCATTAATTCTTTTATGTTTTTATATTGTCCTGCAAATGTTTTAAATTTGTTTTGATATTGTATATTAAGAGTTTGTCTATGTATTATCAATTTTATTGTAAAGCGCTTCGATCCACGGAGAGGCGCTATATAAATAACTGCAATAATAATAATAATAAAAGAATAAGTTCCACTTTAAATATGTTTCGCATAACTGGTTAACTATAAATAATAACTATGTTGGCATCGATTCTTTAAGTTAAATATTAAACCAAATTCTTACTGATACCAGAGTTAGAAAACTTATCGGACTACCAAGATTTAAAATAAAAGCTCACCATTTTCTTAGCTATAAAACAATTCCCAATGATTGTTGATGTCTGATCGTGAAATGAAAGTAGGCAATCTTTTGAGGAATCTGTGCAACGCAAAATGTTTTCACAAAGACAGATGACGTCATTATGACCGTCTCTACAAAAAAAATCGTATGGGGTCAATATGGTCGATCCAGGTCGATCTGAACTTGATCTTGACGATCACTTCTAGCATAGAAAGTCAGAGAGGGGAAGGAGGTGGGAGATTTAGCTAGGAACTTTTTTGCCAGGCCAAAATAAAACAAATAATGATAATATGGGCTGAGAGGATTTCAGCTTTCTGTTTTTCCTGTTTGGGAGCTAACAATTGATAAAATTATTTGAAAGCAGTGGTCAAATTTGTCAATAAATTTCCTGAAAATTGAAAAAATGTTTCTCAAAATTGAAGAAATTTGCGTACAAATGAACAAAATTTTTCACAAATTTTCCAAAAATGACCAAAATTTTCCTAAATTTTAAGAAAATTCCCGAAAATAAAGGTAAAATAGAAGAAAAATTGGGTATAAATATTTGAAATTTTGCTTAAACTTGTCTACAAATTTCTGAAAATTGACAAATAATTTTGAAATTCTAAATAATTTGTCTAAAAATAAAGAAAATATTCTGAAATTGGAGAAAATGGCCCAAAAATGAAGAAAATATCCCAAAAATTGATTAAAATTGCCCAATTGCATGGCCAAGGGGTGGGGGTGGGGGAGGGGGGGGGTCGTGGCTCCCACCTTGTCGCAATTCATAAGATGGATGAATGCAATTCTGTAACAATTACTGTTGCATAAGATATGAGCAATGGATCATGTCCATTAAAAGCTGATATTTAGAAAAAGTCAAATAAATTATCCCATCTGATTAGAGCGTGCATGATTACACTTCTAACAGTCTAAAAGAAGGCCACGAGAACTGAAAACGAGAATGATGTTAGCAAAATATTTGGTTAAATTACTACAATACAACATCGTTTTAAACTCTAAACTAACAAAGACAGCTCTAAGCTAATAAAGGAAGCGGGCGAGCCAGGCAAGCCCCCCACCCCTTTTTTCTCTCCCCAACCCCTCCATAATTTTATTAGGGGTTTTCATGGAATTTGCTTCAATTTTCGTAAAAGTTTCTTAATTTGCGTAAAATTCGCTTTCCCTTTTTCTTCATTTTTGGGAAATTGTCTTCAATTTTCAGGAATATTGCCAAATTCTACCAGCATAAAAATTTTATGAACCCTCTCTCTCTTTTTACAAATAGTGTTTGGACCCTGCTAAGACCCCGTGAAATTTATTGGGGGAAACGTTTTTGAATTGTTTTTAATTTCGAGACGTTTTCTTTAATTTTCGGGAGATCTTCTTCAATTTTCGAAAAATTTCCTTCATTTTCTCGAAATTTACTTTAATTGTCGTGAAATCCCTTGACAATGATAGGTTTTGGGCCACGATAAAGGTTTAAAACATTTTTTGATTTTTGGAACAAAAATTAAATCTGTCCTCCCAATGTCAAATATCTTCCTACACCGCAGAGATTAATTATTTACCAATTCACTTATTTTGCATTTCCGTCTTTCAGATCAGTCGTTTTCATCGTGCGTACCCCTCCACTTGAAATATTACTCCACGGCCAATGAATTATCCTAAATTTGTCCCTAGATTCTGAGGAAAGTGTCTGAGGTTTCCCGAAAATCGAAGAAAATTGGACAAAAATCAACGAAATTTCTTTAAATTGACAAACAATTTACATAGATATTAAAAAAAGTACCCGAAAATTTTCCCAAAATTGAAGATTTATCGATTAGTAGCAACATCAGTGATGAAACTTAATTTACACCGCACCCCTCCCCCTTCCCTCCCTCCCTCCCAAGAGGTGACCATTCCTATGCTCATGCCTACTTATATGATTGGGAGTTTAATATGTATGTATATATAAATATGAATATAATGATGCTTTTTTATTTTCGCTATTTACTTCTTCAGCCCCCCTCCAACTTTAAAAATTGCTCCGCGGTCCCTGCAACGTACACTCTACTTAGAAGAGAAAAGTACAATTGTCATCCAAACATACAATTGTCATCCATACATTTTCGAGTAGCACATTTCATTTTGCAGTTGAGACAAAAAGAAAGAAAAAAAGGCCAGGTGAAAAGATCGTGAACGATGGAGTTCCCTATAGGCCTACCCATTGGGTCAGGATTTTTTGAGAAGGGAGTGGAGGTGGGAGGGGGTTGTGGGAAATTCGACATTTGAAAAAGCGGCGCCTCTGAATGAACTTGATTCAAAGGACAAAGGACTAATGTTATAAATGGCCTTCATGTAAATCAATCACGTGATCTCGTTCCTCCATGCATCTTTTCTTTCTTCTCGTTCAAGTTTTTGAAAGAATCTAGAAGACCATTTGTTTGAAAAGTGTGGTGGTTACTAACCCCCACCTTCCCTGTGGCCACGCCAGTAGACCCACCCACCCACATGAATCTTCGATTTTTCATCCAGTATTAATTGCTTTAACTTTGCCAACCTAAGAGATCGTGAGCCACATAGCTGCCTAATAAAATAACTTTGCAATACAGATACTATGGTTCTATATATACTGTGCAATCCCATGCCAAGTGTCTCACTTGGGCTAAAATAGAAATAAAGTATT
The DNA here is from genome assembly GCA_020152595.1 of Chiridota heheva. Lineage (NCBI taxonomy): Eukaryota > Metazoa > Echinodermata > Holothuroidea > Apodida > Chiridotidae > Chiridota > Chiridota heheva. The sequence continues at coordinate 200,626 of JAIGNY010004504.1, forward strand.
TATCTCGAAAGTGTTGTCTGATTTTTCAATTTTTATCAAAATATAGAAAATTAAGAAATTGACTTTATTTGACGTTTAGAACAAGGTCAATGAACTTTGTATGCTACAATATGCTTTATCTGAACACGTACTACTTTAAGGCATACTTTGGTTAGTACATTTTGTTGTACATTTAAGTTTCAAAACAATTTTTCATATCATTAGTACAAACTATTTCATTCCTTTTGCACGATAATCATGCTGCTACCAAGTTTTCTTTAGATAAAGTCCCGGCTGTCACGCTAGCTTGTACCGGCTGTCACGCTAGCTTGTTCCGGCTGTCACGCTAGCTTGTACCGGCTGTCACGCTAGCTTGTTCCGGCTGTCACGCTAGCCTAGCTTGTACCGGCAGTCAAGCTAGCTTGTACCGGCTGTCACGCTAGCTTGTCACGGCTGTCACGCTAGCTTGTTCCGGCTGTCACGCTAACTTGTCCCGGCTGTCACGCTAGCTTGTCCCGGTTGTCACGCTAGCTTGTACCGGCTGTCACGCTAGCTTGTCATGGCTGTCATGCTAGCTTGTTCCGGCTGTCACGCTAGCTTGTACCGGCTGTCACGCTAGCTTGTCCCGGCTGTCACGCTATAGCTTGTTCCGGCTGTCACGATAGAGTTATGGGAATAAAAAGGAAATCTGTGGGAAGATAAAGATAGTTTTCATACCACGTGTACAACACTTATTATCTATAGATTTCATTATGTAGTTTGTAGACAGACCTTCAGGTGAGATAGTAATATACAATTTAAACAAAAGCTTTAAAATCTTGTCTTGTTTCTGTCCCGGCTGTCACGTGAAATTTGTTTGTGGAGTACTTGTAAACGCAATGTAGTGGGTTTATGAAAATTTGGTCAGATAGTACTCATCAAGTTCATTCCAGGGGCGCAACAATAGGGTGGGAAGGGTGGGTAAACCCCACGGGCCCCGAGCAAAAATCAAGATGTGAGGGCCTCAAGCATTGACAGTGCAATATGTTTGTTAGGAGGGCCCCAAACGCTATGTGCCCCATGGGTCCCAGACCTCTAGTTTCGCCACTGCTTCATTTATGGGTTATGATATAATAAATTATTCTTCTATTCAAACTTTCCTTAAAGGATGTAAGAAAATCTTATCAAATTTCTAGGCTGTTACGGTGGAATTGCGCTACTATAAAGATAAGTATGCAATGATTTGTATTCCCCCCCCCCCTCCCACCCCCCCCCCGCCAAAAAAAAAAAAAGTGGTACATGGGTAGTCTGTTTTGTTCATTGTCTCAAAAAGGTGACAATGAATTTCAAAAAAAGCGTGTGTGGGTGTGTGTGTGTGTGTGTGTGTGTGTGCATGTGTGCATATGCAACAATTAATTTTGTGTCGCTTATAACTCAAAAACTGTAATAAAACATTGGTGGTACCCCTGGCCCGGAACTGTTGTCTCCAAGGTTTTGGGATACAAAGGTCAAAGGGGAAAAGTGTTTGGTGATGGCTGTATCTTTTAAAGGAATTACTTTGTATCTTTACAAACTGCATTGGTGGGTAGGGTTTAGCGTTTTGAAAAAAACTTTTAAATAACTGGAGGTCAAAAGATCAAAGGTCTCATATGGGTCAAATAAGTGCTTTTTATGCAAATATTGTATGCACTTATGAAGTTGCTCAAAAAGTACAAGACCTATACCAACCCTATGTTGTACCATGACACCTTGGTACATAATATGTGTCCCGTATAGACTCTGGGGTCAAAGGTCACAGAGCTATTGATCTCTTTTTTACCATTTTTCCTATAGTTATGGAATGGTACGTCACGTACGTGTGACGTGAGCATGAATGGTGTCATACAGTAGGGTACGATAAATGTGAAAAATTTCAGAAGCTATTTCAGTGATTAGGGTCAAGGACGGAGGTCAGAGGTCAAATATGTGATTTTAGGGGTAATTATGTACTAATTTGTACATTTGTGGCATTTTAAACTCAGAAAATACAAGAGCTATACCAACCCCTTTGTACATAAATTTGTGTTTTGTAGATTCTGAGGTCAAAAGGTCAAAGTTCAGAGCTATTTAACCTTTTCACTATTTCCCCTATAGTTGTGGAATCATAAGGGTGATGTGAACATTAATGGTGTCATACAGTAGGGTACATTAAAATGTGAAAAACTTCAGAAGTTATTTCAGTGATTATGGTCAAGGGTTAGAGGTCAAATATGTGATTTTAGGGGTAATTATGAACTAATTTGTACATTTTTGTGGCATTTTAAACTAAATAAAAAAAATACGAATCCTTTACGAACCCTATGTTGTACCATGATACATGAATGTTTCCGGTAGACTGGGGTCAAAAGGTCAAAGGTCACAGAGCGATTGACCTTTTTCACCATTTTCTCCTATAGTAATGGAATGTTACGTGTGATGTGAGCATGAATGGTGTCATACATAGGGTACGATAAATGTGAACAATTTCAGAAGCTATTTTAGTGATTAGGGTCAAGGGTCAGAGGTCGAATATGTGATTTTAGGGGGTAATTATGTACTAAGTTTTACATTTTTGTGCTACTTAAAATTCCGAAAGTGCAAGACTTCTACCAACCCTATGTTGTACCATGATACCTTGGTACATGAATTTGTGTCCCCGTAGACTCTGGGGTCAAAGGTCTGTTTGTACTCCCATGGGCAGTACGACCCATCAACATGCCCAAAGAAAGATAGCCAAGCCTGTCTCAACATCTGCTTGTACTGGAGCTCGCATGGGCAGTGCAATCCATCAAAAGTCACAGAGCTATAGTTAGCTATTTCCCCCATTATGCTGTACGCTTAAGGTGGTGAGATCAGCAACTCTGTGGATTGCTTTCTTGTAAGCATTGTTTTCTTATAAGACAGATTTGTAAAACTTTTTAAGCACCTTGGTTTCATGTTTAAATTTTTGGAAGAACTGTAAATATTGCTTTTTTCACATTGAAAAATACAAAATAAATAATTATATCATTTCCCATTATTTTACTTCATTTATCCGTTTGCTGTGTATTCCCGCTTTTACTACACGACAGAAAACAATACTTTGTATTGATTATGAGTGTTGTTTTTTTGCCACTGAAGCGAATCAAGCATGTTCTCAAAAGGTGGAAGACGTATTGTTTCGTACTTTAAGAAATTTATTTGTCTGCATGTCTTAAAAGGAATGCATATAAAGACTAGTAAAAACAAACAAAAATGCTTCACATAAAGTATAATAGTTAACAGATGCATTTGGGGGAGCATATTGCCCGTTGTTTGAAATTTGGGTATATCCAAGGGGTCGTCGGGGTCGCACAATCCATGCCGCCCCTTCCCACCAAGCCCTTCACTCTAAAAATGGTAAAGTAAGGTAAGGAAAATAAAGGTCCCCTGCTACACACCTAGTGAAGATTAGTATGTAAAACCAAATGGTTCAAATGATCACGATTTGGAAAAGTTACATCATAATTCGATGTGGGAGGGGAGTGTTGGTTTGGCAAAAGTCAGAAAGATGGTATTGGTGGGTGTTTCGACAGTCTCTTGAGGACAATACGATGGGCGTTAGTAATGTGTTGGTTGGCAAGTTCCTCAACAAGGTCTTCAGCGGTCAAGTAGGCAAGGTCTTTGGTTCTGATGACGCCTCTGCTGGAGTTCAGGGAACGATGGGGGGATGACTGTAACGTCTATACCAGTACTAGCTAGGGTTTTGGTGGTGAGGAGGGTGGTGGCTTGAGTGTCCCTGGTGCGACCTTGGGGAGGGTACCAACAAGGCCATGGAGTGCCTTGTGTATAAGGAAAGGGGAAACTTTTTTGCAACTGTCTGGTTTATTGGTGACCTGCTTGTATGATTAGAATTTTGGGGACTGGGGCTGATGAATGGTCAATGGAGGTAGCAGGTGGGTCACGGGGAGAGAGTGTCAAGGTCAAGGCAGAAACGTTTTTGTCATTATGGAAAGAAAAAAACACCAAGGGCCGAGAGACCCTTATTCAGATAATATGACTGTACTGTAGCCATATGCATCGGCTGTACACATGGCATCACTACCTGGGTCCCACATGGCATCACTTCCTGTATCCCACATGGCATCTCTCCCTATGTCCCCCATGGCATCCCACCTTATTTCCTGCATCAGTGGCTTCCCACCTGACGTCTCACATGACATCCCACCTTATGTCCCACATTGGATCCTACCATGTTCCACATGGTATCCCTCCCAATGTCCCAATGACTTCCTACTTTATGTCCCACATGGCATCACATCCCGTGTCTCTATGGCTTTCTACCTGATGTCCCATATAGCCTCCTACCCTATGTCACACATAACATTTCAACCTGTCACACTCTTGTGCTACTCGTGGCATCCCACCCCATGTCACACATGGCATTCCACCCTGTTCCACATGACATCTCACCCCATGTCCCACATGACATCCACCCCATGTCCCACATGACATCCTATAGGCTCCATAAGAAGTCTCATCCTAACTATCAGTCCCTGATTGAGCATACTATGTATGAAAGTGTCACTTCATATAATAACTTATATGCAAATGACTTGTTGAAATGGGGTGGGACCCGATGTCCCACATGACAGCCCATGTCCCACATGACATGTCATTCCACCCTGTTCCACATGGCATTCCACCCCATGTCCTGCATGGCATCCCACCCCATGTCCCCACATAAGCTCCATAAGTCTCATCTTAGCTATCATTTCCTGATTGAGCATATACTATGTATGAAAGTGTCAGTTCATATAATAACTTGTATGCAAATGACTTGTTGAATAAGGAAAAAAGGCGGAGTCAAATAATTATGCCTGATATAGCCCTTGGTGTATAACACACAGTATATATTATATCATATGTTCTGCATGGCCCCATCCATGTCCCACATAGCATCCCTCCCTATGTCCAAATGCAGTTACACCACGTCACACTCCCTGACTAAACATACTAAAGAAACAAAATGTCTGGTCAGTTCATATACTGTAGCAACATTATGCAAATGACCACAATAATAAAGGCGGAGTTTAATATTCATGCCTGATACAAAAGTGCCAAATTATTTTGAAGGATTTTAAATCTCCAGTGCTACGAGAGAGATGCTTGAGGATCTCTAAAGAATATTGCAAAATAATAGTATTTTACAGTTATCTTCTAAGGAAATATCAAATGTTTTGTAGACTTTTTAAGGAAACTAGTCTTCAATCTGTCTTTAGTGTCTCTGAAAAACTATAACATTTTGTAAGGAAATTCTAAACTTCCATAAGGATATCTAAAGAAACTTTTTCTGAGGAACTCTACTTTAACATTTTCTTAGAAATTCTCACTTATCATTTCTGAGGAAATCTCAGGAAAAACTGGACGGCCAGGCCAGATGACGAAATCGCCATTACATAGGTTTGCATGCTCACCAAAATGGTCCCGCTTCAGTTTATGGTTCTTTTATCAAACGGACCCTTATCTTACAGGTATGCAGGGTGGTCCTGCGAAATTTCAGGCCCACATGAAAAACAATTTAAAAAAATAAGAAAGTGATTTGCTTAACTAAAGCATCAAAGTTTTAGTTTCATGTGTAAATATTTTGATCTGGTAACTTTAATGTTTTCTTTAATTTTGACCATTTTCATTTTGTCCGACTGAAATACAAACTCGCGTGAGGGTACATTACACGTCCTTCCCCTATTTTTCAAGATGCCCAAACTTAAAATCTCTGGCGATGCCACTAGGATCTTGATCCGGCAGAAATTGAAGTCGTAATCTGCCCTGGAAAGATGCAGATTTTGATTATTTAGTCTGGTATATGATTTCATGTAACATGTGAGAAGGAGGCTAATTTTGAGCTTTAGGTCGCCAGAGAAATGATGGTGGCATATAGGGGCCTACCAGGTAGAAAATCAGTATGGGTAGCCCTATAATGCCCAATTTCCTAGTCCGAAGAAAACATGAACGCATGAACAATAGGAAGGAATTCTCAGAAAAAGGACGGAGTCCCTACTTCCTTATAGTTACCCCCTTTGCATACTGGTCAATTTTTGGTAGACTCTTGTTATCCTTTTTGTGACTAAAAAAGCCCTAGGCCCTATATTGTTTTTCCTTCAACTGTTAGATAGCACAGTATAAAAATGACCATATTAACATAAACATATGCTGTCTTACTTGAGTGTTCTAGTGTTCTTTCTGTTCCCCCGAGTATTATCTTTTCAAAGTGCTTTGATGTTGGTGTTGTTCCTAGGGATTAGAGAATTGCTAATGTCACTTCTATTTTCAAAAAGGGTGACCACAGTTTGCCTTGTAACTATAGGCCAGTTAGTCTTACTAGTGTTGTGTGCAAGGTCATGGAGTCAATTGTTAAGGATGTTGTACTAGATCATTTACTGGTCAGTGATTTGTTGAATTTATCCCAGCATGGGTTCTTACCTAAGAGGTCTTGTGCTTCTATTTTATTGGAGTTTCTTGATAATGTTACTAAACGAGTTGATTCTGGTCATAATGTGGATGTTATCTATTTAGATTTCCCAAAAGCATTTGATAAGGTTCCATTAGGCAGGCTCATGATGAAAACAAGAGCACTTGGTGGAGGGAAAGTGCGCCAGTTGGATATATTCTTGGTTAGTTGAGGTCACAAAGAGTTGTTGTTAATGGTGAAGTATCTCCATGGAAGAAGGTTACAAGTGGTGTTCCTCAGGGTTCTGTATTGGGTCTGCTTCTTTTCTTAATCTTCATTAATGATACTGATGTGTCCCTTGGCTCCAGGATTTGTAAATTTGCTGATGACACTAAGTTGTACAGGATTGTTGATGATGCTAGGGATTCTTCACTTTTGCAAACTGATCTGAATAAGTTAGTTTCTTGGTCCCAAACATGACAGATGTCATTCAATGTTGATAAATGCAAAGTTATTTACTTTGGTCAGAACAATTTGGCTTTTGATTACTGCATGAGTGGTTCAAATCTTGGTTGTGTTGATCAAGAAAGGGATCTAGGTGTAGTCATTACTAGCAATCTGAAGCCTTCTAAACAGTGTGCTTTAGCAGCTGCAAGGGCAAATAGGATGCTTGGTTTGATTAGAAGAAATGTGTTTTCTTGGTGGAGAGGTTGTTCTTAATTTGTGTAAGCAGTTAGTCAGGCCTCACTTAAGTGTGCTATTCAGGCTTGGAGCCCCTTTTATGAAAAGGATAAGTTCATTTTTTTAGCACGTTCAGCGAAGAGCCACTAGACTTATTCTTGAAGTAAGGAATCTCTCTTATGAATCTAGGTTGCGAAGTCTTGGTTTGACCATGCTCGAGTTGAGAAGAGTACGTGGCGATATGATTCTGGTTTTTAAGTTCCTATCTGGTAGTGATGCTTCGACTTCCTGTTATTTCTTGCATGTTTCAGCTAATCCTCATGTGACACGTGGTAACAGTTTGAAGTTGACCAAAGAGTTCTCATGAAGAGTTTTGGTGTTATAGCTTTTCACAAAGATTTGTTAATGAGTGGAATGGCTTGCCTGAGTGGGTAGCTTCAATTTTCTTCACAATTTCAAGGTCAACATTGATAAGTTCTTTACTAACTCTGGGCGTCTTTTAATTTTTTTGTTGTGGTAGTGGTGATGATGATGTTAGTTTGGGCTTTTTATGGGGTGACTAATCCTTCTTAGCCCGTAAGAATAGAGAAAATCATCTAGGAAAATTGAAAAAAAAGGTTCTGATTTGTGTAAAGCAGACAATGATCATATCTAAGGAAATGGGTCCGACAAATTGCATTATTATACAATGGGTCCGACAAATTGCATTATTATACAATGGGTCCGACAAATTGCATTATTATACAATGGGTCCGACAAATTGCATTATTATACAATGGGTCCCACAAATTGCATTATTATACAATGGGTCCCACAAATTGCATTATTATACAATGGGTCCCACAAATTGCATTATTATACAATGGGTCCGACAAATTGCATTATTATACAATGGGTCCCACAAATTGCATTATTATACAATGGGTCCCACAAATTGCATTATTATACAATGGGTCCCACAAATTGCATTATTATACAATGGGTCCCAAAATTGTTTATTTGTGATGCTATAGTGAAGGTAACATTTCGAATGTACCTACCAAACATTATGTGGATCCTCCAATATTCCTGGAGGAAGAATGGATTCAGGGAGTGGAGGAAGAAGGGGGGGGGGGGGGGGGGGGGGGAGCTAGAAGTCAGCAGAGGATGAACTTGAAGAACAATTTGTAAAAAAAAGTCCATGGGGCACGATTGCAACCTACTATGCATAAATTCACCCTCAACAGAACTGGAACTTTGATCAACTAACTCTAAATTGAAATAAAACGTTTTACAGACTGTTCAGCACACATTTACATGGCCTTCACATAAAAAAATGTAAAAGCATTAAGTATGTATACCAAAGCGTATCAGTTGGGTAGAGGTGGTAAAAATGTGAAAGCATTAAGTATGTATACCAAAGCGTATCAGTTGGGTAGAGGTGGTAAAAATGTGAAAGCATTAAGTATGTATACCAAAGCGTATCAGTTGGGTAGAGGTGGTAAAAATGTGAAAGCATTAAGTATGTATACCAAAGCGTGTCAGTTGGGTAGAGGTGGTAAAAATGTGAAAGCATTAAGTATGTATACCAAAGCGTATCAGTTTGTGGTAAAAATGTGAAAGCATTAAGTATGTATGGTAAAATGGTAAAAATGAAAGCATTAAGTATGTATACCAAAGCGTATCAGTTGGGTAGAGGTGGTAAAAATGTGAAAGCATTAAGTATGTATACCAAAGCGTATCAGTTGGGTAGAGGTGGTAAAAATGTGAAAGCATTAAGTTTGTATACCAAAGCGTGTCAGTTGGGTAGAGGTGGTAAAAATGTGAAAACAATAAGTATGTATGGCAAAGTGTATCAGCTGGGTAGAGGTGGTAAAAATGTGAAAGCATTAAGTTTGTATACCAAAGCGTGTCAGTTGGGTAGAGGTGGTAAAAATGTGAAAGCATTAAGTATGTATGGCAAAGCGTATCAGTTGGGTAGAGGTGGTAAAAATGTGAAAATAAGTATGTATGTATGGCAAAGCGTATCAGTTGGGTAGAGGTGGTAAAAATGTGAAAGCATTAAGTATGTATGGCAAAGCGTATCAGTTGGGTAGAGGTGGTAAAAATGTGAAAGCATTAAGTATGTATACCAAAGCGTGTCAGTTGGGTAGAGGTGGTAAAAATGTGAAAACATTAAGTATGTATGGCAAAGCGTATCAGTTGGGTAGAGGTGGTGTGCAGTTACTCTGCATAAATACCCAACAACACCATTTGATTATAACCCTGCAGAGCAATTACCACCCCTTGTTTGTGTTTGGATATTGTATCATGTACTATTCGTTCTCTCCATTGTTTAATGTTGTCCAAATTTAAATATTTCCTCCATGAACAACGCAAATGATACCAAGTTTGATTTTTAAACTAAAGTTTTGGGGAAATTGTGACCAGTTGTGGGGAAATTTTGGCTAATTTTCGGAACAATTTGGCCAATTTTCGGAAACGTTCAGCCAATTTTCGGAAAATTTAACCAAAAATATCTTGTCAATTTTATCACATTTTGCATTTTTATGTTAATAATTGTTCAATTTCAGCCCCCAATTGAGAAGAAAGCTGCAGTTTTCCCTACCCTGCTTCTTGGTGGTAAGCCTCTCCACTATTTGTTTTCTTATTTTCCATTTTCCCCGTTGCACCCTGCATTTACTTTTAATTTACAACTTCATTCCATTGCTATAAAGTCTTTGCAATTATTATCATTGGAAGAATGCAGAAAAATAACATCTACATATATAATCTGTGTGAAATTCAAATATCTATATTTAAGTCACCTTTGATATATTTTGTACAATATGATTATCATCATCACAATCATATTCATAATAATAGACTCATTGCATACATACCATTCACAGAATGTTCATGGTGCAATTAACAATTAAAAATTAAAGGGCCTACAAATAATACATAACAATACAAGGGCCTACAAATAATACATAGTAATACAAGGACCTATAAATAATACATAACTAATACAAGGACCTACAAATAATACATAATGATACAAGGGCTTACAAATAATACATAATAATACAAAGGCCTACAAATAATAATAATAATACAAAGGCCTACAAATAATACATAATAATAAAATAAATAATACATAATAAAGGGCCTACAAATAATACATAATAATACAAGGGCCTACAAATAATACATAATAATACAAGGGCCTACAAATAATACATAATAATACAAGGGCCTACAAATAATACATAATAATACAAGGGCCTACAAATAACACATAATAATACAAGGGCCTACAAATAATACATAATAATACAAGGGCCTACAAATAATACATAATAATACAAGGGCCTACAAATAATACATAATAATACAAGGGCCTACAAATAATACATAATAATACAAGGGCCTACAAATAACACATAATGATACAAGGGCCTACAAATAATATATAATGATACAAGGGCCTACAAATAATACATAATAATACAAGGGCCTACAAATAACACATAATAATACAATCAATGAAAGAAGGTACAAAATAATGTAAAAGCTTTTTTTATTAAATGGAATTTTAGATTTCTTTTTAAATCTAAAGAGCTTTTAAGGGGTTCCAAAGGGGGTCAGTTCCAAAGGCGAGGGGCAAAAACAATGAAGGACCTATCCCCCAAGAATGCTTTGACTTATTTTCAGATAATAAAAGTTGAAAGCTGGACCTTAGATAATGAGAGAGGTATAAATACATAAGTCTGAAATATATTTTGGACTTTCTTCTTTTAGTGATTCATAAACAGGAGAATTGTACACATAATATGATTTTGTACAGACAGCCAAAGTAAGTTTCTTAAGACAAGGTAGAATTAACCACATAATTGTATACACAATATGATTTTGTACAGACAGCCAAAGTAAGTTTCGTAAGACAAGGTAGAATTAACCACATAATTGTATACATAATATGATTTTGTACAGACAGCCAAAGTAAGTTTCTTAAGACAAGGTAGAATTAACCACATAATTGTATACATAATATGATTTTGTACAGACAGCCAAAGTAAGTTTCTTAAGACAAGGTAGAATTAACCACATAATTGTATACATAATATGATTTTGTACAGACAGCCAAAGTAAGTTTCTTAAGACAAGGGAGAATTAACCACATAATTACCAATATAACTCCAAAATTTCACATAAAACTTATAATTAACTTACGAACAATTGTACGTGACTTTCTATATTTCTCCAGAGGCAAAGTATGCTGTATTCTTCACCATTATTTAAAACAATTAGCTTTAGCTCTGATTATGACACCCTCTGCCATTTTATTATGTAAATCTTCTCTAATTTGCCCTTTGTGTCATTCAAATGCATAAGTAAGGAGTCTCTACCGAGAGGCACAACTCACCATTGATGCTAATATTCAACTGAATTATCCTATTTGTATGATCAGCGATCAAACCTTTATTTTGCTTCATCTTATCTTTAGAATACTTTTGACAATAATGGCACATCTTATACTTCATCCATTCCCATTGCATCCTAGCATAAGAAAAATCTTTCACTTCATCCTTCCATATTTGTATAAGTAGAATCAATCTTCAACATAGCACTTCATCATCACAGAGGGAGTTATTGAATTTCCAGTAAGTACGACCTTTACTGTGCAAGTCATGTGACAAACAATAACTCAACAGCTGATAGGTCTGTGTTAGGGATTTGCCGTATGATTCTTATACTGTAGCAAATAGATTTGTGTTATGCTACCTTTGGGTATACGGTCGAGGTCTTGTATTGGTACGCATGGATGGGCAAGGCTGCCACTCGTAGGGCGATCCCCTACCCTACGGTAGAGGAATTTAGTCAATTGTAGGGGGTTGAGGGGCACCTACGGGAAAAACGGCAATACTGTAGGGAGGAGTGGGGGGATTCACAAATTTTCAACAAAATCGATTGAAATAATGTTTGTTTTATTGCTAGATAGACAGAAAACAACGTCAATATAAATATCAAATTTCCCAACGATTAATACATTTTAAGTATGAAGTCATAGTCGTAAACCAAAGTTCTTAGAATTTCAAGCAGATCTTCTCTCCCGCACTTCTACACCAGCCAAGGAGGTAGAGACACGTAAAACCAGCAAACTCTTGTTAACCCCCATGCCAAAAAGTGTCCCAAAGAAAATATCACTCTTTTACTTGCGCAGAAAGGACAGATAAATGGTAAGAAATAAATATTTTCACATAGAATGCATGATAGGCATAAGGGAAAAGGGACAGGGGGCCCCCACTCTCAAAGCTGGGGCAAACACCCTTCCGCCCCTACTTTTGTGAACCATTTAATCAAGAAAATTTGCAACTGAGTAAATCTGCTAATTGTGGTTGGAAACCTATGCAAAATGACTAAAAGAACCTTAAAGCCTCGGTCTGCAAATTTCACTAAAGGTAGGCATTTTTATTTTGTGCTTTTCACATATTTTTCACATTCACATCAAATTTTGACATCAACCCAAGGCTAAGCCACCTGCATGCCAACGCAAGGCAGCGAGTGGGCATATGCTGAGGCTGCAGGAGAATTTGACTGAGTATACGTCTCTAGACTTCGAAGGGGCTCGGTGAGCTTGTGACTGGCTTTGAAAACAGGAGTAACTTGCCATTCCTCCCACTGCTTGGAGATTGAGTCAGAACTGCCTCTCTACTCAAGCATTATATGAAATATAGTTGAAGTTTAACAAGTAAAGACCAGCCCGTGAAGCTTTGTTGAGCTTATCATTATTGTATGTAATTATTATTATCACGATAATACTTTTTATTTTCTTCCTTTTTTCCGGACTTGTTATAATTCAACCTGACAAAAATTTCACATGTATTTCATATATGAAATGCACGTGGGAAACGTGCATTTCATATAGAAAACATGTGTGATTTTGGCCATTTGACATATACAATTTGAAATTTCACACATATTTGAATTATATGTGAAATATGTGAATTTCATTCCATAGGTGATACTTATTTAACTAATTATTAATATTTCATATAATTAACTTATATGAAATGCTTTTGTTTCATATGTGAGAAAACAATTTCATATATGAATTTAGCATTTCATATATGAAATTGGGCATTTCATATATAAAATACGTGGGTATGCGGAGCATTCCCAGGCATATATTTGAACAGCTTTTATACTTATTGTTTTCGGTAGAATTTTGGCTCATTTCTTACCCAAGGTTGAGATAAGAAAGTCATGTAGACTTGTTGCGTTCCTTCTACAGATCATGGCTTGCAGTTTTGCAGACAGATTTTTCTAACACTTCAAACATGCAGTGGGCAAGAGCCAGGCAGTCAGGGTTGAACTTTAACGAGTGATCATTCCAAAACACATTTAGCCTCGACTTGAAACTGTTAATTGATGGGGCACTAACAACATGATCATTCAAAAGTATTGATGATGTGAGAAGTGTTGTGTTGTCCTGCATCTAGCTTTTTTTAATTTCAAAGTTGTTCTCATAACTGTTGTAATCCATGAACATTATAGTTTTTAGAGCTTTGTATATGCATTGAATATTTGTTGTTTTTATGAGACTGGCAGAACTCGCTCTTCATAATATAATGTACACAACCTACATTTTTCTTTTGTTGTCATTTTATTCTCCTGGAACAGCTCATCCAATTCTTGTGTGACCACTTCGGCAACATCTGGTCATCATTTTGTCCATTTCATTTGAAGGTCATAAAAAGAAATAATCAACTGCGTTGTATTTTTGGGTGTGCTAAACAACAAATTGTTTTGTACGATTTGGATTTTAGTTACTACAAGATTTGGATATTATTTGGATTAGGCCTACAAAGTTCTAACATTAGGCCTAGGCCTATTTGGATTACAAAGTTATGACACTATTTGGATTACAAAATTATGATATCATTTGGATTAGGCCTACAAAGTTTTAACATTAGGCCTAGGCCAATTTGGATTACGAACTTATGACACAATTTGGATTACAAAGTTATGACATCATTTGGATTAGGCATTAGGCAGGCCTATTTGGATTAGTTATGTTATAAAGTTATTAGGCAGGCCTATTTGGATTACAAAGTTATGACATCATTTGGATTTGGATTAGGCCTACGAAGTTATGACATTATTTGGATTACAAAGTTTATGATTACAAAGTTATGACATCATTTGGATTAGTGGATTATAACATTGTCAGGCCTATTTGGATTACAAAGTTATGACATTATTTAGATTACAAAGTTATGACATTATTTAGATTACAAAGTTATGACATCATTTGGAAAGTGGATTATAATGTCACTAACGTTACTGTATTTGGATTGCGATATGATTTGGACAGCTTGCTTGCAGATTAATGGAATAATGATCAAACAATCACAACTGAGGCGTGTGTTTATGTTTAGCTACCAGAATTACAGTAGTTGAAGATACAAAACAAGTTTGTGTGAAGTAAGGATAGGCCATAGCCTGGGTCTATATTTCAAACATGTCAAGTCGAAGTATCGGAAGGTACCAACGAAAGCATGAACAATTTGAAGTGCATATAGTGATCCAGGAACTGTTAGTCGTAGTGTTCGTCTCAATTTGAGGCCAAAGCAACCCAATCCAAACATTACAAAAGATGTTAAAGCAGAACGTGTGCGTGTTTTGTGCCGTAGTTGAGGGGGGTATGCATCTAATTAAGCGTAAAATTAGCAGTTTTATGGAATCGGCCCAAAAGGAGCCCCTTATCATGTCTGAGGTAACAAACAATCTAGCGTATTTTGAAGAAGCTTTTTCTCAATTTGACATGTCACATAAGGAATCTATAACTGTGGTCACTGCGCTTGAACCAGGCAAGAAAGATTTTTATGAACATCATTATGGTGATATGGAAAATATCCTCATATGAGCCAGATGTAAATATCGTTACATGCAAATCAAAGGTCAGTTGAATTAGAAGATAGCGTCTCTCAGGCTTTCACTTCAAGAGCAGCTTCTGAAGTATCAAGTGCGTCTAGCGCCATTGCCAAAGCCGCAGCTAAAAGAGCGGGAATCCAAGCAAAAGCCCTTCTACTTGATCAGCAAGAGGAAACTGAACTTAGACAATTTGAAATAAGAATGAAATTAAATCCACAAAGGGAACTTACTAGGCTACGAGTTGAAGAAGCCGAGGCAGAGGCTGCACGACGGAGGGCAGAAACTGAACAACTTACAATACATAAAGAATTGGAAAAAGAAGAACAGAGAACTAAAATAAAGTTAAACTGTCTGAAAATTCAGGCAGAGATAGAGGCAGCAGGTGCTGAGGAAAAAACATTAGTCAGGTATTCCAATGGTAATGAATTAGAAATTGAACTTAAAAAGATGCATGTAAGACAATGTGACTAACATTGGACAGCCTATTCCTTCATCAGAAAATGTGCATAATATAACGTGTCTAATAGATAATGTATTAGATGCCGTTGTGCCAAATACTACAGTATGTCAACCCCAAGTACTCCCCTGGCTTCAGGAATTGTGATGTCAAATACCATGAATCCCAATGTGACTATGTTATGTCATCAAATAGGAAACAGATCGTATTGTAACTAATTCAGATCTTGTAAATTAATAGTCAAATTGGTGAAAACCGAGGCCGCAACATGAAGTCCTAACTAATTCTCCCATAAATGGTCAGATTACAAGGGTACATCGATTTCAAGACTGTCTGCAGAGTACTGTCAGATATGCCAGGGAAGAGCCAACCTCAAGTGAACAAATCCATACACCTCTACTCAACCCACTGGCAGAGTCATGGCCGTCATCAGTTCCATGCAAAGAGTCACCAATAGACTTACTTGTTGATCAACAGACTGAGATGCCAAAGGTTTCTAGATCACAGAAGTGGAAAGAAGATCATGGTGGTAAAGTTCCAGGTGTCTGCGAGGTTTATCCAGCTGGTGCAAGTTGAATGAAGTCAATTCTCACGATAGAATGGTGAAGATAATAAATAGATTACCTATCTACATACAGAATAGACGAAAACAGGAAGCTTAAGAGAGGGCACTGGCGATTATCCAAGTTTCCAACAGTTTGTGAGGTTCTTAAACAGAGTATCTGGGGAAGCTAAAGATCCAGTTTATGGCAAGATTGCATCAAACAACAAAGATTGGGGCAATCAATCCAGAACAAAGAAGAAAGGTTCTAGCTTCATTGTTCAAGTTTCTGATGGCAACCAATTCACAAAATCAAAACCAATGAATGGATATGAGGCTTCTAACTGGCAAAGAAAACATAAGGAGATGTAGAAATCACAGGGTGAAGGACTGATAAGCTGAAGCAGATGAATTATAAAAGAAGACTTGAAGTTATCAGAGAAAAGAAACTTATGTTACAACTGTCTAGACTACAGCAATAATGGCTACCAGAGGTGTAGGAGATCCAGCCAGCCAGATCATCTGAACCACATACAGAGGAGGCTAAGAGTTGTGCTTGTGGTCCACCAGCTGAGGAAAAGACTCGGGTGGCACGTACTTCCTATCGTTTCTGTCTATGTGAGAGGTAGAGATCAAAACGAGTTTATCTGTACCCATGCTTTACTGGACCCTTTAATAGAACCTTCTGTTCCAGAAACCTTATTGAGAAGCTGAAAATCTCCGGTCAAAAAAACAAATTGAACCTTGAGACCCTTAACAGTGGCTCTGATTTGGAAGTCATGGAGGTCCATCTGTATGTGAAAGCAGCAACAGGCCCCTAAAGGAAGCGCAAAATGTTGTCACTTCCTAGGGTGTATGCTTTGAGGAAGCTGCCGTCACTGACAAATAGCATACCAAGTCATGGAGATGTTAATGTCTGGACACATCTGAAAGACATACCGGTTCCCCATGTGGAAGAAGGTGGGGTCACAATCTTGATCGGTCCCAATGCTCTAATGCCTCTAGAGGTGCGACAAGGCCAAAAAAGAGATCCATATGCTACCAGAACCATACTAGGATGGACAATAAATAGTTCCATCGGAGGAAGTACTTATGAGCCAGCAGTCAGCAATTTGATCCAAGTGTGCAGGAATCTTTAAGTTAAGTCTAGAAGCTCCAGTGGAACAGTTCTGGAAACTTGATACTTGTCAAGCATTAGCTAATAGCCAAACTCAAGTCTTGTCAATGGATGACAAGAGAGTGCTTAATGTGTGGAACAAGTCCTTAAAGGTAATAGATAAATAATTATCAGATGGACATTCCTTTCAAGGATGAAGAACCTGAGTTGCTGAACAACAGGAAGTCGGCCGAGAAGAGACTAGAAAGCCTTGGATAAATGTTGAGCAGAAATGCGGAGTTGCACAAGAAGTATACTTTGTTGAACACCTGATTCATAGAGGCTATGCTGAGAAGGTGCCACAAGAAGAAGAAGAAATCAGTCAGCCAGTATGGTACCTTCCACACAATGGAGTCATAAGTGAGGCTTAACCAGGCAAGCTCAGTTGTATTTGACTGTGCTTCTGAGTGTGGTGGTATTTCCTTGTCTTACAAGTCTTAAAATGGCAGGGTTAGTGTTAGCTAACACAGCCACATATTTCGACTTGATTCACTTTGATGTCGTTTTCATTCAGTGAAACATCCAATCCAACATAACAAAAGCTCTCAATCTGCCTTTTTTCCAACCTTGTACTTGTTGACTATTTTATTAATTACATTCTTATTGAAGGCATGTGATCCATGTGACCACAATTCTAACACTTCTGATCACAAGGTTCAAAAAGAAAATAATATTAGACAAATCTAGAACACTGGAATAAAATATAAAAACGAATTCCAAGTTAAACTCACAAGTTAAGATGTATTAAATAATAATCATAATAATGACCACCATAAGAATGTTATCAATACAGGTATAAGAATGTTATCAATACAGGTATAAGAATGTTATCAATACAGGTACAATAAAATTCTTTTCCTCTCATCTCTTTCTCTATGTAAAGGTTGCTCTGAATCTCCTTATTGTCTCTTGGTATAACTCCTGGTTTGCGGTATTAATTAACAGATTAAGTCTCTGGATAATTCCACTTTTTAATCATACTCAAACCCGATGCATAGTATACGGCAATATGTGCCCTTCACTGGTTGCGAGCGCTAAGGCCCACTGATTGGATATAAAGAATGGCTGGCCACTTAAAAGTAGAAGCACAACTGAAGACAGCATGAACTTCCCCGTGGTGATTTGTGTCTCCGGCCCTCGGCCAAAATGGTTGAATGTTTGAAATGACTGCTACTTATACCCTCAGTCCCGAAAGTACTTCGAGCTCTCTCCTGACACCAGTCTCCCAACACGATGGCAGTAAGAAGTCGCTTAACTGCTTACGCACCCAGACAGTGTCCAATAATAACTTATAAAACCAACTATTTTATTCACTGCCGCACACCCTAACTTGAAGAAATACAACTGCCTTTAAATACAAACAACCAGCTCTTAAAATATTCTTCCTCGAGGCGACCTCGTGGTGATTTACATGTAGTTATAAGTTGAGCGCATAAATTTTATGTGGCCACTGACTAATAAAAATGATCTAACGTTAACTTCCTATAATTGGCAAAGAATTTGAATTACAAAGGTAACACCTTTGCCTGAGATACCTCGTTATGTAATCAAATTCCGGCAGGCACGTACACGTTATTATTCTCCAGGTATTTTTAGCGCTGTCCGTTAACAAAAAGTTAAAGTACTAAGAATTTATGCAAAAAAATAAACAGGTGTAGCTTTACTTAGTATTGTTAAAGAATTCCTTAAGAAAATTATTGAAAAAAGCAAACAACTAATTATCCCTAGCCATGATATACCCTGCTATTCCAATGCACAATTTTTTTAATCCCAGAATCTACCATGACAATCCAGCAAAGAAAAAGTGATCTACATGCATCTCAAACACTACTTCCAGTTTACCGCAGTTGTACTATTTGAAGAGTGCTTTGTCCAGTAGGCCTATTGTCTAGTTGTGACTGCTTGCAATCTTATTTCATGAGTTTGCTTTTATACTGAATAAGCAGTTACGGGATGCATCATCCAGTCCAAATGCTGTCTAAACTAGCTTCCATAGGACACCAACTTCTCTCACATTGGGAGGTAGAATCAGGTACACATCTCTGTTGATCTTTTTTCTTTGCTACAGCCAATAATTGATAGAAAATGGAGATAATCGATGCGCTATATTATGTACAAAAAAGCACTTCAAGTCACACCTCTTAACAGACGTTTGGGCCAATGGACCTGGTGACCTGAACCTGTAGTTCTAATAGGTGCTGTTGGCTTCGCAGGAGAAGTTAAACATAGTATCCTTACAATGTGGAGTGAGTGTAGCAAGTTTTGGTGATTAAGAAGATGCTAATGCAGAATCTGAAGTATCCGCGATATAAGGTGGTTTGATTCCATCTTTGGAAACAGATTCCTTGTGACCATGCATATCGATAATGATGCAATGACCACTGCAAGTTGACAGTTCGTATTGGTGTCAGGGCACTTAATGTTCAATTTCTGTGAAAGTTGAGGGTCTCCTAAGCATGCCTTTGACTGATCGTTAAGGACAACACATCCATATGTCCAGATTGATGGGTCGCTTTCATGATATATTTTTTACCAGTACAATCTGTGCACAGGAACTAGCTGTCGCACAGGTAA
>JAIGNY010004505.1:0-92500 GCA_020152595.1 Chiridota heheva
CTCCCAGTCCAACCCCTGCATTGACCCATCCATTAAGATAGGAAAATCAAAGAGTTGGGGTCTAACATATACTGTATTTTATATGAGCATGTTTTGCCCATTATTTTTGTACCTAATATATTTTACTGACAAAACAAGACAATATTTTTAATAAATTAAAACAAACTTTGCGGAATGTGATGGTGTGGGTGTGATTACAATCATTTTCATCATCATTACTACAATATTTTGGTTCGCTGAAGTAGTTGATGCGTGTAAGTCAAGTTGTACTCAGAATAAACATTTGATTGTAGTTTACATGACTGTTATACTGTATTGCAAGTAGTGCGTATCATATTGGGAAAACAGAGGGAGGTGTTATCTAACTAGTCAAGTTGATATGTGCCAGGAAATGAACTTGACGGCAAGTAAATAAACAGTGTCTTCATGATTCTCTTTACAAATAGTATTCAGAGATCCAGGCAAGGGGTGAATCTCCTCTCATTGGGAACATCATTTCATTTCCTCACCTGACGGATAAGGGCTGTCCAACCATTGTTCATTTCTCCCAATGGCTGGGTGAGAAGTGGGTGATGGAGACTTCAACTTGTGTCCTGAATGTGAGGTGTACAGTGGCATACAGTAGCTTAAGGGGGAGGGGAGGCAGGGGACAAATGTCCCCCCTGGAAATGTGTGCAGATTTTAATTTGAAAATAGAAACTCAGTAAAATTTTTGGTAATCCTGATGAAAGCAATCAGTCTTAGTAGAGTTCAGTTCTACCAGCCATCTTCGGAAAAAGGATCACAAAATTTGGAAAACCAAATTTTTAAATTAGTAGTTACCAAATTTCTGCTTCTTCCCCCCTACCTAAATATCCAATTTTTTCCTCAAAAATTCCAAACTTTTTGTATTTCTTACTTTTTCCTAAAGTTTTTGCCCAATAATTCTAAATTTTCCTTATTTGGCTCAATATATCAGACTTTTCCCTCTTTTATTTAGTTGTTTTACCTTTGGCTTATTTGACAATATATTAATAATAAGAAGTAAACAAAAAATAGCTTGATATAATTAATGACTGATATCGTTTCATTATTAGTTTATCTGTTATTACGAAGGCACTTGTAAGTTATTTTCTTTTTGCTGTAGAGGTTTAATGGCACTGCTGCAGTCAAGAATCATATGTGCCAAGAGGATATTAAAATAGAAAGGTACTGTAGATACCATTATGGTTCAAATTGACACCCACATCATATGATCCTCTTAATTATCAAAATGGCATCCCACACAATGTCCCACATGGCATCTTAAATCTCACATGGAATCCCTGGTCCCAAAAGGCATGCCATGTCCCGGACGGCGTGCCATGTCCCGGACGGCGTGCCATGTCCCGGACGGCGTGCCATGTCCCGCACGGCGTGCCATGTCCCGCACGGCGTGCCATGTCCCGCACGGCATGCCATGTCCCGCACGGCATGCCATGTCCCGCACGGCATGCCATGTCCCGCACGGCATGCCATGTCCCGCACGGCATGCCATGTCCCGCACGGCATGCCATGTCCCGTACGGCATGCCATGTCCCGTACGGCATGCCATGTCCCGCACGGCATGCCATGTCCCACACGGCATGCCATGTCCCACATGGCATCTAGCCCTTTTCCCACATGGCATTCCACCATATGTCCTACTGTACATGGCATCTGACCTTTTCCCACATTGCATTCCATGTCCCAATGGCATTCCGCCATATGTCCTACATGGCATTCCACCATGTCACACATGGCATTCCACAATATGCCCGCTTGGCATTCCACCATATGCCCACATGGCATCCTACAGTTTGTCCCACAAGGCATCACATCCTATGTCCCACATGACATCCCTCCCTGTCTTATATGGCATCCCTCTTTATGTCTTCCATGGCATCTGACCTAATATCCTGCATCAGCTTTCTCACCTGACGTCCCACATGGCATACCACCTTATGTCCGACATTGAATCCCACATTGGATCCCACCATTTATCCCACATGATTTCCCCCATGTACCAATGACATCACACTTTATGTCCCAGATCCCATATGACCTCTTACCCTATTTCAAACATGGCATCCCCCCTATGTCACACATGGATTCCCACTCTGTGTCACACGTGGCATCCCACCCTATGTACCACATAGCTCTCACCCTATGCCCCACATGATATGCCATCCGATATCCCTTATGACATCCCACTCCATATCCCACATTGCATCCCATCCAATGTCCCACATAGCCTCCCACCCTATGTCACATGTGGTTTCCTACCCTGTGTCACACGTGGCATCCCACCCTATATCCTACATGGCTCCCAACCTATGTCCCACATGACATCCCATCCAAGTTCCCGCATAGCATCCCACATAGCATCCCATGTGATGTCCCACAGGACATCCCACCCTATTTCCATAGAATCCATAAGCAGTCTCATCCTAGCAACCAGTACCTGATTGAGCATATGAAAGTCTGTCATTAAATAAACTGATGCAAATCACCTGTTAAATAACAAGATAAAGGCGGAATCAAATAATCATGCCTAATATAACCCTTGGTGCTTACCACATCGTATACATCCCATCCTATGTACCACATGGCTGCCACCAAAGTCCCAGATGGCATCCCTCCCTATGTTTATGTGCAGTCACATCCTGCCACATTCCCTGACTGAGCATACCAAGTTTAAAAGTCTTGTCAGTTTATAAACTGTAACAACTTTATGCAAATTAACAGAATAAAAAAGGCGGAGTTTGATAATCATGCCTGATACAGTACTTGATGCAAAAATACTTTGAAGAATTTAAAACTCAAGTGTTATGAGAGACACTTGAAGATCTCTGAAGAATATGGGAAAAGTATATCATTGCAGTTATCTTTTAAAGAAATATCAAATGATTCATTGGAGAATTTTATGGAAACTAGGCTTTAACCTGTATATACAGTAGGTATCTGAAAAACATTTTTTAAGAAAATGCCAGCCTTCTCTGTGGACATCTCAAGAAATTTGAACACTTCCTGAGGAATTCTAAAGAAACTTTAACATTTTCTGGGAAATTCTCAAAAAACTGTAACATTTTCTGAGGAAATCTGTAGACGGTCGGACGAAATCGCATTACCAGAATATTTGAAATGATTCATATTTGAAAAATATAACCTAAAAGTACAACCTTTAGAATTCCTGAATGATACTAGGGCATCGGCTTTAAAGTCCAAATACAACCTTTAGAATTCCTGAATGATACTGAGGCATTAGCTTGAAAAGCCCAAGTACATCAGAATCTCCGAAGGGAATTTAGGCATCAATTTAGCAAACCCAAATACAACCTTCAGAATCTCTCAAGGGTACTAATGCATCAATTAAGCAAAATGTATTTTAGGAGCGGAATAGAGTGTTAAAAAAAGGACGAAGGAATCGTATGGAGAGGAGGATGAAAGAGAGATAGGAGGTAAAATGAGAAAATAAGTCAAATTAGATATAGGCCCTATTGTAGTGAAATAAGTTCTTGTTACAGAAAAAACTAGAATATTAGCACTCTCTGTAGCGCATAACTCTGTCCCTGTTAGAATTTTAGAGTTCATTTGATCCCCATAACCAATATAATTTACCTTAGAAATCCTAGGCCCACCAAGATTCATCCCCAAGTTTTAATCTGTAATGATCATTTGCATTCTGAACACTTAAAGATTATCTTCTGACTGATTTCTTTTAAGGCCATATCATTGTTTTGGGTTTCATTCAGGCTATATCATTCATTGTTTGAGTTCCTTTCAGTTAAGATTAACATATTCCATCATTTCCATTCATGGCAGAAACCAGTGTTTTTATTACTTTGATAGCAGAGACCACTTGATTTAATTTTCAAGGAGTCCAGAAAATTGATTTTTGGATTTCAACTATGTCTTGAAAGAACTTATCCTATACATCCCACCCCTTGATTTCTGCCCTTCCTCTGCACACCCCTCGATATCTGCACTTCCCTTGCACCAATATGTCCCAAATTTAAATCACTTGTTCCTTAAACATTAATAAAACCACACATCAAATTTAATCCAAATCCAATTATCAATTCTTGAGATATTCTTATGATAGCCAAACTACCCTGAAATGTCCCCACCACATCCATTTGGGCCCTTCCCCTGTTCCAACGTCTCAAATTTTAATTACTTCTTCCTTGAGCATTAATAAAAACCACACATCAAATTTAATCTACATATCAGTTCTTGAGATTTTTTGATGGCAGGCAAACACACAGAGGTAACTAATGATGTCTGAGGAGAAATTTTTTCTTAAAGAGATCTGAGATGTAGATGAATGGGATGAGAGAGGTTATAAAATTAGAGTATAAGGGGCAAGTTACAAAATACAATTATTTTCTTTTCGTGAGAAAAAGTTGGGGGGAGGGGAAAAGTAGCCCTTTTGAAAAGTTGTGGGTTGATGGTACCTATGAAACAAAGGTTTGGTTGACACTACAAGTTGATTTTATAAAAACAATATGAAAATATATTTGCTGAAAAACTGGTAAAGAAATTAAACTTCAGAGCTACTTAATAGTTTTTGTGCATGTCGAAAAAGGGTGACAGCCCTGGATAATTCCAGAATAAGTGTACAGGATGAAAAAGTAGGGGAGAGGATTTGGAATCAGGGTGGGTGGGTGGTCAGCCTAGTCTGGAATCGGAATCGAATTTGGGGTGGGTGGGTCTTCCGTGACTGGATTTGGAAACGCGATGGGTGGTCAGCCATGTCTAGAATTGGAATCCGAGTGGGTGGGTGGTCAGCAGTCTTGAGAATCTTAATCGGAATGGGTGGGTGGTCAGCCGAGTCCGGAATCGGATTGGGGGTGGGGATGTAAGGATGTCACCAATCTCCCCATCACACTTATTTTATTAATCTTCTTGAATGGGTACAAGTTTTCTTGTAGGTTATTTGACAATATATTAATAACAAATAGTAAACCAAATTTTATAGGCCTAAAATGTTTTTTTATATTTTCTTTATATTTTGGAAGGCCAAATATGAATTGATTAATACATTTTATTCAGCTATCTCTGTGGAGTAATGCACTTATTAATTGTAAGACTCACTCCTACAATCCTGGATCAGGTGGGACATTGCACCAAGGTGGTTAACCAATACATAATTTGATGCACCCCTCAGTCAATAGGTGACTGACATTTCTTCTGCTGACCTCTGTACAAAGTCAATAGGTCTGAAGTAAATGGGCCCAGAGTCACTCCAGATGGCGACTGACAATTTGGTACATTGACGCACATGTGAGTCTTTGTTTAGATGTCAATGACTCACAATTGACTGACATTGCCGGGGGTAGTAGGGGTGATTCATACAACTGACAAGTGCGTAAAGCGAAGAAAAACAAATAAAGAAGATTGAATACGCTGGTGTGAGGTACCAAGTTGTAGTTGTAGGCCTACACAGATCTAGGCCTAGGCCTCCATGCACTTCTTGCTCCAACTCTTTCTCTTATTTGCGCAAACACCCACATCAATCAAAACATTCGTTAAAGTTGATGATGGTTGTTATAAAAATAACTCCTAAAACTTGAGAAATATGTCCACAAAAAGTCAATAATGCAAGTTTCTCCATCATATAAAATAGGCTATGTACATAGAAAAGTGACAAAATAAAAAAAAAAAAAGGCTAATAAATCTAGTGCTGTCAGGACATGGCTCTATTACGTATCGGTTATCGTGGAGAAAAATATTACGATATATTGGTATATGGATAGTTAATGTAGCAGATAATAAAAAGCTGGATACATTTTTGTTCAAAGGCTACAGGAGAATTTTGAAGATCAGATGGCCATCTAACGATGAAATACTGAGAATCACTAAACATGACAAAATCAGCACTGAAGTAAAAAGGTGGAGTGGATTGGTCATGTGATGTGCATGAGCACTATTAAGCACTGTGTGACAGCTATGACGTGGGAAACCAGAGGGTAGAAGGGAAGTTGGTCGTCCTAGAATGACCTGAAGGAGTCGAGAAAGAAAGAAAGTGATGGGATGGAGCTCGTGGACAGAACTCAGACAAGTTGCAAATAACAGAGTCCAGTACAGAGAGTGCACTGCAGCCTTATGGGCCAGGAAGCCTGAGGAAGAGACTAGGTGAGGTGGGGAATATCGCAATACTTTTCAAGAAAACTGACTCACGACACTAGCGTGACTTCTTTTATGTAAACGCAAGAAAAAATGATTTGCAAATCTAGCAGACAACATGCATGATTGCGTGACTATTACGTTCATCATGCATCACACGTGTTTGGTAATTCAGCCAACATGACCATGAATCATCGAAGTGAGAGGCACGTAATGTTAGAATTGTAACGTACGAAGTAAGAGCCTAATTGCACAAAATTTCTCAGTTGAGTATTAGTTTTTGGTATCGCAATACAGTGTATGTTGCGAGAGGCATATTTCATGTCGTGGAAAAGAAGATATCGCAATAATCGACATGTCATGACAGCACTAAATAACATTCATTGTAATTTGTAGGCCCAGATCAAACTGGTTATTGAACATATCTTATTGGGCTCAACTTTTATTTTCCTGAGTTCTTATGATTGCCCACTAGGTTGTTGACTTTGTGGACACTAGCCCTGGAAAAAAGTTTAAAGTTTTTTGGCTAAAAAAAATAACATCCAGTACCTTAAAAACTCCTAAATCCAATATCTAGGGTATCCTTTCTCAAAAACTCCTAAATCCAATATCTAGTGCATCCTTTCTCAAAACTCCTAAATCCAATATCTAGGGTATCTTTTCTCAAAAACTCCTAAATCCAATATCTAGTGCATCCTTTCTCAAAACTCCTAAATCCAATATCTAGTGCATCTTTTCTCAAAACTCCTAAATCCAATATCTAGGGTATCCTTTCTCAAAAACTCTTAAAACTAATATCTAGTGCATCCTTTCTCAAAACTCCTAAATCCAATATCTAGGGTATCCTTTCTCAAAAACTCCTAAATCCAATATCTAGTGCATCCTTTCTCAAAACTCCTAAATCCAATATATAGTGTATCTTTTCTCAAAACTCCTAAATCCAATATCTAGGGTATCCTTTCTCAAAAACTCCTAAATCCAATATCTAGTGCATCCTTTCTCAAACCTCCTAAATCCAATATCTAGTGCATCCTTTCTCAAAACTCCTAAATCCAATATCTAGTGTATCCTTTCTCAAAAGTCCAAAATCCAATCTCTAGTGTATCCTTTCTCAAAACTCCTAAATCCGATATCTAGTGTATCCTTTCTCAACACTCTTAAATCCAATATCTAGTGTATCCTTTCTCAAAACTCCTAAATCCAATATCTAGTGTATCCTTTTTCAAAACTCCTAAATCCAATATCTAGGTCTCCTTTCTCAAAACTCCTAAATCTAATATCTAGTGTATCCTTCCTCAAAACTCCAAAATCCAATATCTAGTGTTACCTTTCTCAAATCTCCCAAATCCTATATCTAGAACATTTATTCTCACAACTCCTAAATCCAATATCTAGGGCATTCTTTCTCAAAACTCCTAAATCCAATATCTAGTGTATCCTTCCTCAAAACTCCTAAATCCAATATCTAGTGTTACCTTTCTCAAAACTCCTAAATCCAATATCTAGTGTATCCTTTCTCAAAACTCCTAAATCCGATATCTAGTGTATCCTTCCTCAAAACTCCTAAATCCAATATCTAGTGTATCCTTTCTCAAAACTCCCAAATCCAATATCTAGAGCATTCATTCTCAAAACTCCTAAATCCAATATCTGGGGCATTATTTCTCAAAACTCCCAAATCCAATATCTAGTGTCGTATCCTTTCTCAAAACTCCTAAATCCAATATCTAGTGTATCCTTTCTCAAAACTCCTAAATCTAATATCTAGTGCATCCTTTCTTAATACTCCTAAATCCAATATCTAGTGCATCCTTTCTCAAAACTCCTAAATCCAATATCTAGTGTATCCTTTTTCAAAACTCCTAAATCCAATATCTAGTGTATCCTTTCTCAAAACTCCTAAATCTAACATATAATGCATTCTTTCTCAAAACTCCTAAATCCAATATCTAGTGTATCCTTTTCTCAAAACTCCTAAATCCAATATCTAGTGTATCCTTTCTCAACACTCCTAAATCCAATATCTAGTGCATCCTTTCTCAAAACCCCTAAATCCAATATCTAGTGTATCCTTTCTCAAAACTCCTAAATCCAATATCTAGTGCATTCTTTCTCAACACTCCTAAATCCGATATCTAGTGTATCCTTTCTTAACACTCCTAAATCCAATATCTAGTGTATCCTTTCTCAAAACTCCTAGATCCAATATCTAATGTATCCTTTCTCAAAACTCTGAAATCCAATATCTAGTGTATCCTTTCTCAAAACTCCTAAATCCAATATCTAGTGCATCCTTTCTCAAAACTCCTAAATCCAATATCTAGTGGTACCTTTCTCAAAACTCCTAAATCCAATATCTAGTGTATCCTTTCTCACCAATTTCTACTAATCTGTCATCTTCGTTTCAAGAAATTATTTCTTGGTTTGCGATCCCATTCTGTCAAATTCAAAACACTGGTCACATCTTACAGTACTGTGCACATATCCATATATTCAAAGTGTAGTCATTATACAGTTCGGGTGAACCCCTGAAAGGAGTCTTTAATGCTAATCCCTGCTTCCATGGTTTGACCATTGCGCAGTTCAGCAACCAGTCGACAGTTCAAACATACGAATCGCACACACATCTCAGCTGCTTACTATCTTCAATCGGTCTATTTCAAGTATGCATTATGTGATCACCTACTGACTGACCGATTGTAAAGGAATAAACAGTGCAATTTGAGATTAACTAAACTAACTGCTTAAGTTTTATTCATGATTTGATTAGGCCCTAACGTCTGAACGTTACTCGCCAGTACAGACAATGGGTGAAAAAGAATAACACCAATGACAATATATATTACACACAAGCCTGCAATGCAAACAGTCCAACGTACACTCTACGCACATGATGGCTGTAACTTAGCATTAGTTACAGTCAATAGGCCTACGTTAGAATACGTTCACTGTTCAGACAGAACATCACATACGAAAGTCACAAAGAAACTGATACTTCACTGCATTAAAATGATTTAATTGAACGCGTTCTCCAAGAGGCTACGTAAATAACAACACAACTTACGCGAAGAACAAATTTAATGTAAGAATGCATATGAAAACCCTCCTTCGAAGGGTTTTATCGAGGACTAAAAGGAGGGGTTCACCCGAACTGTTATATTAGTAATTCTGTTCTAAGATGTAATTTTCTCACGGGGGACAGTTGAATCAAATGTGGTGCAGTTTTAAGTTTCCTGTACAAGTGACTTGTAAATGTAATGGAAAAGAAATTTAGCAGTAAATCGTAATTGATTTTAATTACTTTTTTTAAACAACTTATGAACTGTTTATTATATGTTTATGGCTGATGAATTGAGTGTTAATTGTTTTGTGTTTATCACAAAACTGAGTATAATTCTATCTCTTTTTTAAGGATCTAAATTTTCCAGGCATGGCCACTAAATTCCTTGTGTGTGGCCCCTATGTTCGAGACCCAGGGTTAATTTCCCCATCGGGAAATTCGCAACCTTAATTTGATTCAATTGCCTCCTGGTACTTTTAGGGCCCCGGATTTGAAGGGCCCAAAAAAGCTGATTTTATGGGACCCAAAATATAGAATAGCAGGCAATAACCATGGCACTCATTTTCATAATTACGTAGGTACTAGCCTCTCCCCCACCCCTATGCTTTTCAATTTTTTGGGCCAATTGCCTTTTATCTTGCATTTAAAAATTATCAACTTCATGGAAGCCCCTAATTTAACATTTTGTCCTGGGGAAAAACCTATCGTTGGGCCGGTTTGCCTCCTAGAATTTTGGATTGCCTCCCATTCCCCCCCCCCCCCCTCCTCCTTCCTCCTCCTCTTTTCTCTCCCCTTCCCGGATTTGGTGAGCTGGTGCAGCCACTGGTCTGCAGTGTATTTTGTTAGCAGATAATGCTATTATGCAATTATGTCACCGGTCCCATTAGGCGGATCATGTTAAGTGAACTGAATTTGGTCCTTTCAATTTAAATTGTGATACTTTATCCGTTACAGAGAATAAAACTGATGGACACATAACCCACAAGTTATTAGCTAACTTAACTTAATGGAATTGGTGGGGAAGCGGTCAATATTGACAAAGGGAAGTGTAAAAGCACGGAATGGAATTTGATATTACAGATTTATGAGGCCACTTATGGGCATTGGTCTGATATGTGATTGTCGAAAAACATCTTAGCTGCCGACATCGGATATCAAAGTGAACCGACGGTATAACCACTCTGCACTGATGGTAACGAACTGTATTTAAACAGAAAAAAGGACATTGTCGACCTCAAACAATGCTCTGCTTTCCCCTTTTTTATTAATCTAAAAAATTAAAAAATGCATGAAAATATTAATAAACATTTAAAACTTCCTACCAAAATAACCAATGCTTTATTTTTCTCTTGTTAAATAAAAAAGAAATAAAAGAAAGTTTGGTTTTGGTTTGGTTTGTTGATGTTTAACGGCACTGTGACAGTCAGAGTCAAATGTGCCAAGAGGCTGTTCCGATTTAAGGTGCAAGAGTTAGGACGGAGATGATTGGGAGAGGGGATAGGAAGAAGAGAAAAAATGGATTAAAAAGAAAGGTAATAAAAAGGAAAGAAGGATAGGTGGTAAGATAGAATATTGGGGAAGTGTGGGTAGGGATTAGATCAGTTGGAAAAGTTGCTATTGCAGAGGAAGGTGATGATGTTGGAGAAGGGATTGTTCTTAAAGAGATCAGAAATGGAGGTGGAGGAAAGGAATGATCTGGAGTTGAAATATAAAGACAGGTTAGGAGGATATGGATGATCGAGAGATTGGTGCTGCAAGTAGAGGAGGTACGAGTGGAGGAGAAAGGAGTGACCAAGATGTACAGTATGCGGGTGATGACAACGTCCTCTCTACAATTTTGACTGTGTAAAGGAGGGTTGGTCCTTCCTTTGAGATTGATAGTGTGGAGTTGTTACTAGTCTCAAGATTCCAGGAGTCTTGCCAGGTTTTCCTGAGGTGGCTGGAAATGTTCAGGCGAAAGTCAGTGTGTGGAATAAGGATTGATGAAATATGGTTTGACTGAACGTTGTTGGCGGCTCTGTCGGCCCTTTCGTTCCCAGGGATACCAACATGGCTGGGGATGCAGAAGAAGATGATTTTCTTCATAGAGAAGAGAGAATAAATTTTGTTCAAGATTTATAAGATAAGTGGAATAGACCAGAACATGTTAAGGATGCCTGTGGGAACGATTTTTTTTGAGTCAGAGAAGATGGCGAAGTGGGGGTGGAAGAAGAGTTCTGCAGTTTAAAACTAGGATAGTCTTCGCTTCAGCAGAATAGATGGAGTCTCCATCTGATAATTTTGAAGAAATGGTGAGGCAGGGACAGGCAGCGGTGGCTGCAGAGGAGCCATCCCTTGTGGAACCATCAGTGAAGAGGAAGGAGTAGTTGTGACAGTGTCTACTGAGTTGGCAGTATTTGGAACAAAAAAGGGTGGGTTGTGAAGAGCTTTTGTGTAAAATAAAAGAGAGAAAATAAAACACCCCTCTGTCCCCTCTCCTCCCCCTCAAAAAAAAAAATTAAGAAATAAATATGATTAAATTAAATAAACAAAATATTGCTCCCTTCCTTTCCTTTATAAAAACACACATACACAATAATAATTCTTATAGTCATTCATAGTTATTAAATAAAATAATAATACTAATAAACAGAACATACAAAAATCAAACCCGTTGTCCCGTTTCCATCTTGAAATAAGAGACCTACTGTAGATACCATACCGTTAATGTTATCAGCAATGTGTGAAATGCAAATACACACATACTGTACAGTAACTGGTATTTGGCAGGAAGTATTGCCTGAACAACATATCAAAATCAGCTCGACAATATAAAATCAGCTGGCCTAATTATACATTCATAACATTTGAGCCAGCTCTGTGAATTCTTGAGGGATGTAAACAATCATTCCCCGTAGACTACTTATTCAGATGAGTTTAAAAAATTAGGTACATTTTGACCAAAATTTGCCGGAAAATGTACCCATTTGTAAAGGAAGCAGTTACTAGGAAACTTCATGGCTTCAATTAAAGACATAGCCTAGAAACATAACATATATTCGTTTCAGCATATTTCAAGGTGTAAAAATACTATAAAAAGTTGCCAAAGCAGCGCATGTCACAATATTTGCATTCTAATGTAGATATTACAATTCAAGAAGCAGGATACACAAGTAATGCAGTTTAATCTTTATTCTACCCTAGCATAATATCAAGTGTCTTGGAACAGTACATAGGCCTACATATGATATATACTTTTTCACTGGACACTGGACATACTTTATGTATGACTCATAGGACTAGGTTTTCTGTAGAAGCAGTTTTAATAGTGTGACCTTGATATCAAGTTAACTGCTTAAAGTGGTGTATTGTGTGTGTGCTGTGTGTTGACATATTAAAGCATATTGTCACAGCGCACAAAAAATGGAGCGGCGAACTTTATATCAATGGTGAGTCGAATTTTCATCATTTATGTAATAATGTATGGGTTGTAGTTGACTGTGTAAGGCCAGTATTAAGAGAATTAACTAAGGCCATGAGGATGAAATTTTGTTTTAGATTTGCGTCCATACATTTTTCAAAAGGCATGAGATTTTTTTACATTATCGATTTCTAGTATAATAAAGCTTCTTCCTCGATGTAAGGCCATGAGAATGAAAATTTTATACTTGCGTCCATACATTTTTCAAAACGCAAGAGCGTTTGTTTTTTTAAAGCTTCTTCCATGATGTAATAAATTGCAATCCATAGTCAAGATCGGAATGGATGCATTGCATTGGAGGCTTCGATGTGTGAAGATCGAAGCTGTTGCCAGCAATTGCATGCAAGTAGGCCTAGGCCTATGCATAATTATACACGTTTAAGGCCTAGGCTGAGGCCTACAGCTGTTTCAGGATTTGGAACTTGAATTTTTGTAATAGAGAGACTTTTATTTTTAATAGGATTATTTTTTTTTTAAATGAAGTTTTTCGGCGGAAGGTTTTGAGCATGTGGGCGGCGGACGCAATACTAAAACTTTCATTCTCATGGCCTAACTTTAAGATAAAACCAGGTGGGGAAAGTGTGTACTGTATCACTCAGTGTACGTCCGTAGGCCTATGTAACTTAGTGACATTAGGCTTAACGTTTAAACGTTAGGCCTAATAGTAATACTAACAACAATTTGACAAAGAGGCTAGGCCTAACGTTAAAACAAATAATCATAATTTGAAATAAAACTTAATTACGCTGCGGTTCTTCAATATCTTGTAGGCCTACTCTGTTTTGGTCTACCGTTGGGCTTGTTGAATCTGCTCGCATATGCCTAGGCCTACATCACTTCGTCACTGTATTTTGTGTAATGTTTAATGCATCTGCGCTGGTTCAAATTAAATTTTGCGCCAGGCTTTTTAGTAACAACATTACAATAACAACTTACTGACATCCTGCGCCTACCACCACTAACGTTAAAAATTCCCTACGGATGGTGCATGATTAATACGTTATACCATCTAACTAAAATGAATAATTAAGTTTATCTCTGGTCATCAATCTAATGTGTACTCCATCGTCACATAGCTATACATATTCATAATCAGCTTTAAACGTGAACTGTTTATCACCGTCTTTTTTGTACTTTTACCTGTCCGGTCCACTGACGAAGAAAATTTGATTTGTTGGCACTTTTTAACAATAAACATTGAGCCTTTCATTTCAACACTAGGCCTAAGTACCATTGCACCAACCTTTCGCGCACGACATAACCAGCCTATTCGAAAGGTAGGATGATTTATATTTTCCACTCTTTATTTTAATAAAGACCTCAACAATAACATGAAGCCTTGAGCGATACGGTCCGAATCAGTGCCTAACGTTAGACCTAGATTTAAATAATTTTCGGTAGGTAGGCCTAGGCGGCTATGCTTTGTAGGATTAGTCCAGGTAGGGCTAAAGCGCTAAAGCAGGCCAAATCCGAAATCCGAGTTGCCAGAGCGCGTATAGTGGCAAAGTCGGAAAATAACGTTAAGTCCCATCTCCGTCACAGGTTATGCTTTTGGATTGGCCCTCATTGGTGCATGATGGGTCCCTTCAGGCCTCCGAAACCCCATTTAACTTTAAGATTTACCCCTAGAGTACAGATATAATTAAATAATTCTATCTCATATGAAGAAATATGACAATTATACGCAAAAATTTACACCAAAAATTTCCCCATTGACTTAACACGTGGAATATTTTCGGAAAATAGACCAAGTCCCAGCTCCGTCACAGGTTGCGCTTTTGGTTGGCCCTCATTGGTGCATGATGGGTCTCTTCTGCTCCCTATCCCATTTAACTTTTAGATCTACCCTTAGGGTACAGATATAAATCAATAAATCTATCTTAAATGCAGAAATATAACAATTATACGCGAAAATTTACACCAAAAGTTACAAAAATTTCCCCATTGACTTAACACGTGGAATATTTTCGGAAAATAGACCAAGTCCCAGCTCTATCACAGGTTGCGCTTTTGGATGGCCCTCATTGGTGCATGATGGGTCTCTTGTGCTCCCTACCCCATTTAACTTTTAGATCTACCCCTAGGGTACAGATATAAATTAATAAATCTATCTTAAATGCAGAAATATGACAATTATACGCGAAAATTTACACCAAAAATTACAAAATTTTCACCAAAAATTACAAAATTTTCCCATTGACTTGACACGCGGATTATTTTCGGAAAATAGACTAAGTCCCAGCTCTGTCACAGGTTGCGCTTTTGGTTGGCCCTCATTGGTGCATGGTGGGTCTCTTGTGCTCCCTACCCCATTCAACTTTTAAATCTACCCCTAGGGTACAGATATAAATTAATAAATCTATCCTAAATGCAGAAATATGACAATTATACGCGAAAATTTACACCAAAGATTACAAAACTTTCCCCATTGACTTAACACGTGGATTATTTTCGGAAATTAGACTTAAGTCCCAGCTCCGTCACAGGTTGCGCTTTTGGTTGGCCCTCATTGGTGCATGATGGGTCTCTTGTGCTCCCTACCCCATTTAACTTTTAGATCTACCCCTAGGGTACAGATATAATTAAATAGTTCTATCTTATGTGCAGAAATATCACAATTATACGCGAAAATTTACACCCAAAATTACAAAAGTTTTCCCATTGACTTAACACGTGGATTATTTTTGGAAAATAGACCAAGTCCCAGCTCCGCTAAAGCAGGCCAAATCCGAAATCCGAGTTGCCAAAGCGCGTACCAAGCTGCTAAGTCGAAAAATAGACTAAGTTCCAGCTCCGTCACAGGTTGCGCTTTTGGTTGGCCCTCATTGGTGCATGACACTGGCATAGCCAGAGGGGGGGGCCAATCCCATATTAACAAAAATTAAATTACACACCTATATGCCTATGTATCGTACAGATGCGCATACATGAAATGAGAATCTCCCTGCATTCCCTGCAATGTAGATTCGTTGTATCCCTGTAAAACAAAACAACAAATATTTCAACGACGCAATTTTTAATTTGTCAAGAGCCGTAAACTTGTCAAGCCTGTTCTTACTCGATGACGATGGAAGATGGCGCCATTTTGCTACTGCTTTGCGATAACAAAGTACTGGGAGTGCCCCATTATTTTGCTCAAAACTTTCCACAATAACATATCACTGTTGCTCCAGTTGCTGGCAACTTTGCCAGTGACTTCTGCACAGGCCGAGAGAGTCTTTTCAAAAATGGAAAGAACCCTTACAGCTATTCGGTCAATAATGACGGAAGCCCGACTGGAGGCACTTATTCTATTACAAATTCATAGGGCCCATTGCCTAGGCGTGGAATCAGTCATTGACAGATTTGCCATAACATCAGCGGCGGTTGAATTTAAAATTATGATTTGTAAGTTTGATTGTCAAATCTTACTTCCAACATTTCGACTCCAAGTAACAAGTAAGTACAATGTCACCTCACTCAACTCCTCATTTTTCAATATTCTGGAGTCAAAAATATTGGCCAGGTGTGCAAGTGTGATCAATGATCTTTTGTTTGCTTTACAAATATCTTCTTTTGACATGTACCACCCCCTTCCCCCATAAAAACTCTGAAGGGATCAACCCAAACTGCCCCTATATCGCTACGCAATAGAGTTTGAATAAATTGTACTTCGTCACGTATGTGGTGGGGGCAGGTGGCACTTTTTGGCAACCAAGAATTCGGACAAAATGTACAGCAAAATTCTGGCAAAATTGTGAACAATCAAAGAAATACAGCCTCAAATTTGCAAGTTTTTGGCCTAGGAAGTGCCATTTCCGGCAATCTATAGGCAGCATTTATTGGAAAAATTTCTCTGAACGCTACGCGCCAACCCATGGTGGCGCTCCACTTAGATACTGTCACGGGTTGAAAATCATACCAATGAGTAGCCCCCCCCAAACAAAAAACCTGCCTACGCCAATGGTGCATGATGAGTCTCTTCTGCTCCCTACCCCATTTAACTTTTAGATCTACCCCTAGGGTACAAATATAAATTAAAAAATCTATCTTAAATGCAGAAATATGACAATCAGATGCGAAAATTTACACCCAAAATTACACAAACTTCCCCATTGACTTAACACGCGGATTATTTTCGGAAAATAGACTAAGTCCCAGCTTTATAGTTTGAAGTGTAGTTCTTTAAGTTACTGTGCCTCAGCGGAACAAAGTCAGTGAAATTTCAGAAAACAGGAATTTTAACCAAATTTTCATTGTATTAAGCCAAAAATAGTCAATATTTGACCAACTTTTCAAGATGTGTCCGCAATTTGTAGCAAATAAACCCAAAAAGTCTATTTTCCGAAAATAATCCGTGTGTTAAGTCAATGGGAAAATTTTTGTAATTTTTGGTGTAAATTTTTGTGTATAATTGTCATATTTCTGCATTTAAGATAGATTTATCAATTTATATCTGTACCCTAGGGGTAGATCTAAAAGTTAAATGGGGTAGGGAGCACAAGAGACCCATCATGCACCAATGAGGGCCAACCAAAAGCGCAACCTGTGACGGAGCTGGGACTTTTTTCTATTTTCCGAAAATAATCCGCGTGTTAAGTCAACAGGGAAATTTTTGTAATTTTTGGTGTAAATATTTTGCATTTAGGATAGATTTATTAATTTAATTGTAGAGTTATTTCATGCAATTTAGGACTTATAGATTTATTAATATTTTATATCTGTATTTCTGCCATAAGATAGAATTATTGTTTTACATCTGTACCCTAGAAGTAGATCTAAAAGTTAAATGGGGGTAGGGAGCAGAAGAGACCCATCATGCACCAATGAGGGCCAACCAAAAGCGCAACCTGTGACGGAGCTGGGACTTAGTCTATTTTCCTAAAATAATCCGCGTGTTAAGTCAATGGGGAAATTTTTGTAATTTTTGGTGTAAATTTTCGCGTATAAGTAATATTTCTGCATTTAAGATAAATTTATTAATTTATATCTGTACCCTAGGGGTAGATCTAAAAGTTAAATGGGGTAGGGAGCACAAGAGACCCATCATGCACCAATGAGGGCCAACCAAAAGCGCAACCTGTGACGGAGCTGGGACTTAGTCTATTTTCCGAAAATAATCCGCGTGTTAAGTCAATGGGGAAATTTTTGTAATCTTTGGTGTAAATTTCCGCGTATAATTGTCATATTTCTGCATTTAAGATAGATTTATTAATTCATATCTGTACCCTAGGGGTAGATCTAAAAGTTAAATGGGGAAGGGAGCAGAAGAGACCCATCATGCACCAATGAGGGCCAACCAAAAGCGAACCTGTGACGGAGCTGAAATTTAGCCTTATTTTTATTTTTCCTGATTCTGGGCTTTGGCCCCCTAAAAGCGCTTTGACCCCGTCTCGATTAGTCAGATAATCTGAATCTGAATAGGTTAAGTCGGCAAAAATCCTTCTAGAGGACATGAACGCCAAACGAGCGTAGCAAAAGTATGAGAAAAATGAAATAATAATAATTAATCAATTAACAAGCTTAGCAAGTTTAGCTTTGAAACAGTTTAGACTTGGTGCATGTACAATGTATGATGGTAAAGCATTCCAATTAGTGTTTGAGGAAAAAGGAGTATTTATAAACATTTTTTTTAACATAAGGAACGTGGACATTTAGATCATGGTCATTTCTTGTATTATAATATTAATTCTTGCGTTTGGCATCAGGTTATCATTATCAATGGCGACAAGACTGTTATTGATTTTATATAGCATTTTTAGACGGGTGTTCCTTCTTCTTGTTATTAGCAGGGGCCAATTTAATTTATGAAGCATTCCATTTCTAGTGACACTGGATTTATTAGAGTAGTCTGCCATACAGAACTTGGCTGCTTTTCGTTGAATTGATTCAAGCTTATCTACATCGCACTGGGAAGGGGTCCCAAACTGCTGATGCATACTCAAGTACTGGCCTAACTAGAGTAGAGCTTTATATGCAGTGGTTTTAACACCCGGCTGAAAATTGTTACTAATTACTTGTTACTTATTCGGCTTGGCATTAGACACGTACCAGCCTTGTCTGCAGCCCTCAGTATCATGGAAGCTCGTCGAATAAATAACACGGCTGAAATTAATAAGTAACGCGGCTGAAATAAAAAAGTAATGTGGCTGAAATAAAAAAGTAGTGCGGCTGGCTGAAATGAATAAGTGAATCCCGTCCTTGTTTTTTCCGCTACTTTTTCATTTGGTGTGGCCAGTGAAGACCTTAGTAATTCTGTACTGTTTACAGATAAAATTTGACACTAAAGTGGTATCTCCATAGTCAGAGCAAGGAGATATTTAGTAGCTCTGATAGTCAGAGCAGGGGGCTGTAACTGCTCCCTGGTCACAGTGTGTTGTAGCAAAGAGCTTCCACACATGGAGATCTGATGGTCGTAATGCGTAGCCTCCGGTAAAAAAACACTGACAAAACTACCCCTACATGGCTCTCACCTAATCCTCTGCAGATTCACTCAACACCCACATCCCATGGGCCCCATAAAAGTCCCTTCGAAACAATGTGTGTAGCCGCTGAGAGCGCTAGAGCAAGCCAGCAAATAATGTCATTACTATACTCAGGTCATTTTGAAGTAACCTGCCTTATGTTATACAGCTGTGCAGTGTGTATTTTGCCATAGTTTCTCAATGAAAGTCATGTGCAGTTGAAGAGCAAGTCGTTACAAAAGTACTGAAATAAACCCGAAATCGATCACATTCTTTAACGGTAAGTTATCTTAATATTATTTGTGACATTTATGGTTACTAATTTAAGCAAATTTTGGAAATTAGCTTGCCTAAATTGTGTTTTTTTGTGTTATTTCCTGCAGGTTCCTGCAAATGACGCTTGGGTTAAGTTGGCTTGTTTACCTTTCTTTATGCACTTCTGACAGCACTTGTATGTGTGCAATGTTCTCCAAATGAGAAAATCACACTTTTTGGTCAGATTTTCAGGTTGTGTCCATGGCAACTACTTTTTACCTAGTGTTATATTGAAAAATGTTTGGAAATTGTTGAATATTTGAGTCTTAAAATAGTAGGAATAAGATTAAAAATCGAAGGCCAAGAAAATGTTACTGATACTGGCCCTAGGATTGGTGTTAATACTGCAGTGCTAGCTTAGTCAAGATGGTGTGCCATGATAGGCCTTGGGCCTAACTAAGAAAAACAAACTTGGACCCATTTTAGGCCTAGGCCCTAGGTCTAAAATAATTGAAGCAGAGGTACACACGCTGTGTCACCTCAGAAGGATTTCATGTAACATGTGTGTTAAAGATAATTTTGTTTCAAAAAATGAATGCCTATGGATGCCTTCTGCTGATTGGATGCCTTCTGTTGTTTAGATGCCTTCTGCTGTTTGGATGCCTTCTGCTGTTTGGATGCCTTCTGCTCTTTGAATGTCTTCATTAAGTGTGCAAGCCCTTTCCTCTCAGTATGCTGTTATAGGGGTATTAATAACATGCCCAACGTGCATTAGACAGAGGCATCATATTACACTCGCGCGTGTTGGCAATGTAATTAGATCATAGCTGTGCCAGGACAAGCAAATAATAATAACATATTAGGTTACCCTTGCTCTGGTGAGGCGTGTGATGTGCAACCATCGATTTTGGCCAAAATTGGCGGTTGCAGTGCATACTAAACGGAAAGCGGAGGTACATCTCATGTTCTGCTGTTTGGATGCCTTTTGCTGTTTTGATACCTTCTGCTGTTTTGATGCCTTCTGCTGTTTTGACACCTTTGATAAGCATAATACCTCAGTTTAAAGTGCCATAGAAAAGGCTCTGTGTGTGATATAGACTGAACCACACACTCTACCATGTTGTGTTCTATTCAACATCTGATTGCTCTTCGACCTTCTTTGGATCACAAGTAATTTACTAACTTGGACCTTTTCCATCATTAACAATGTTGAATTGTATGAAAATAAAGAAAATTCAAAAATCTTTCAAATTTGAGAAAATCCTATTCTTCCTTCCTTCTCCCCTTCCCCCTTCCACCATCCTCTCCCCTCCAACCTCCCTCTCCCCTCCCAAAAAAATAAATAAAATAATAATAACAATAAAAATAATAATAATAATAATAATAATAATAATAGTAAAATAAATAAGTAAATAAATAGATAAAAGAAAAAACTCATTGTTTTTTCACATTAATGTCACAGGTGTCATATACTGAGGTTTATTGAAGAAATCAGCATTAGAAACCCAAGTTACAACAGTTGTTGTTCTTTTTCTTTCACAGTGAACTCATTTGTTAAAATTACAAAGGAATTGCTGCAAGTAGAAGGTAAGACATATGTGCTAAGTGACAAGTTTAACCAGGAACCCATTGAAGAGTTCTTTGGTAAATAGCTTGGAGCCAGAGGTTTCCATGGCAACCCAACAATGGAGCAGTTTGGACATCACATGCTAAACCAATATTATTGCAGGTAGGAATTGGGGCATTAAAAGGCAATGCTGTAGCTGCCAGTCAACCAAGCGGGGCAGAAATAACCAATGAGCTTCTGCTAAACAGGAAAAGGTGGTCAAATATCAGATAGGCCTGATATCAGATGAACTGCATTAGCCCTTCTGTAAATTATTTACCCAATATCATTATAGATCTGATGTTTATACAAATCTGACTGATTTTGTTATCATACTAGTAGGCTATCAACAATTACAGAGGGAATCAGGTTTTGAGAAAGTTGCTTGTCATCCTGATGCTTATTGTGCTTCATACTTATAACACCACTTCCTCAGCCATTATTGATTGAATTAGTTCTATGTGCAAATATCTTGGGGGTCGCAAAATGAGACAACATCAAGCCCGTTATGTATGTAAATCATCACTGAAAGTGTTGAATTATTGCATTCACAAAAACTTGACTATAGGCGAGCAAACAAAAAAAACTACATATTGACGGTATAGCTTTTGTTTATGCTTTTCTTGCTTTTGGTTATGTTATTTTTTCAGTTGTAAGGCAGTTTTAAAAAGTATTATGCAGTGTTTTGTGCTAAATATTTACTGCACATAAATAGTTAACTTATGTGTATCTTGTTGATTCTTATAGAAAAAAGAAAGTTAAATGATAAATGCAAGAGTGTAATATAAGGTTTATTTATAAGTTTATTGGCTTTGACCATTTTAGAAAGGTAAATTGTGTCTCGAATCTTTATACTTATTCGTTCTTAATTTGATAAGGAAGTTTTATGGAAACCTACTTCAACTGATTTCACATACAATATTTGATTTGGCTATTAGTCTTAAGCTGTTCAGATTTTACAGCAAATGTTATCGGTATGGTAATGTAGAAAAAGATGAATATTTACTGATAAACTCAAGGTAAATCAAAAGGGAAATCCGATTACACAACAAAGGCACACAACATAACTTGATTTAATTTGGTTGGTGATGCTAGTAGGTGCCTTTGGAAATGTAAACACTAAAGGTTTCATTAACATTTGCAAAGCAACTAGTACTGTAAAAATGCTATATGCTATAAATAAATGAGAGTCCACACTTTCATTGTTTTAAGTGTGATATTATGAAGTTGAGGTTGAGAAGGTTCGAAAAGAGACAGGAAGAGTTGTACTATACGTGGGCAACAACTTACTGTTTGAATTATTTGTCAGGTAAAATACAAGTGCATGCACTATATCCCAGGAAAGAAGTAGGCATTTAACCCTTACTCTCCCAGCGTCACGGTGACCGTGACAGTTACGAACCATTTTCCAAAAAAGTTTTTGAGTACCTTCCCAAAATCCTATAGAGCTGCAAATAAGTTCATTCAAACCAGATTGAATAGATCTTTCATAATATGGTTATTTTGTTGGGGGTTTAAATTGAATTTTTTTTAATAAAATCGTTACAAAAAGTGCATTTAAAAAAAAAAAATAATAATTTCTATTTTTTTTTCTTCAGGTAAAGTATAAAGATAGTTTGAATTGTTGGTTGCTACACGATTTTTACTTGTACTTGGTCAATGTTTGTGTTTTGTTGGAGAAAATATGCCAAAATTTGTGATTTTGGGCCATTTTTGACCTTTTTTGATGAAAAAAATATAAAAAATGGCCCAAATATTGTATTGGAATTTTTAAAATCTCTACGGGTAGAGGAGAAATAGATCGTTCAGACAAACTATTACAATAACAGATGCACCCCCTCCACTTGCCTAAAAGGTCTGATGATGACGTCAATTTGCGGCTTTTTTTTTTTTTTTCTTCGCACATTCGACATCACAAAATGGCGAAATACAAGTTACAACGTCGAACGTGCCTTCTGACTCCTATGTTTTCTTCAGAATAATGATGACTCAGAGGGGTCGGAAGGTACTTCTGATGAAGAAGATGTACCAGAACTCGACCAGATTAAGGAAGAGGAGAATATAGAGCCTGCTGAGATGGATAGTGATCTGTTCCAAATTACGGAGTTGGTGAGTGTTTTTTTCCAAAAATAGCGAAAGTACTACAT
This sequence comes from Chiridota heheva, assembly GCA_020152595.1. Lineage (NCBI taxonomy): Eukaryota > Metazoa > Echinodermata > Holothuroidea > Apodida > Chiridotidae > Chiridota > Chiridota heheva. The sequence continues at coordinate 23,099 of JAIGNY010004505.1, forward strand.
TGTAAATGTGTAGTAATAAAATAAGGCTTATAGAATTCTAATGATAAATTAGCGAGGATTTTTTGCTTGTTACGATAAACAAGTAAAAGGGACACTAAAATAACATATAAAAAAAGGATTTAGGTCCTTTCTATAATAGCCCGGATGAAACAAATGAAAGCTGAACTCCAATAATAACATTTCTAAATGGACTGAAATATATGTATTTCCCAATGGCAAAATTGTAAATTTAGGCCTACTGAAATATGTGTATTCCCAATTTCACAAAATCCAAGTTCCATTATTTCAGGGGCCGAAATCACAATTTTATGGGGGAAAGTGGAGTAGGGGTTCCATGTTAGGGCAAAATACACATGTTGGGGGTGCCCCAGGCCCATTTAGAAGAAAATGCTTGTATATAAACCTAGTACCGGTACATTATTTTTTAGGACCATGATTCTTTTCCCCTCCCCCTGGCTATGCCACTGTTGTGGTGATGACTAGATCGATAAAACAAACATTTTGGACCCCTGTATGTACCCCCGGGCTTCCCGGCTGTAAAAGTCTGTCCCCACGGTTACCACAAAATTGTGGGGCAGGTTAGAAACCACAATAACATGTTATGCGATAACATGTTATGCGTATGCTTGAAGAGGACGAGCCGCCCGCTACTAGAAACCACAATAACATCTTATGCGATAACATGTTATGCATATGCTTGAAGAGGACGAGCCGCCCGCTACTCCCCAACCCAAGCGGAAGAGGGACAGACAGTTGAAGATAAGCCCAGGCCCCTCTTCCAGGCCTTCCGCTGCAGTCTCGCCACCATCACCACTCAAAGAAAATCCGACTGCAGCGGAAAAAGCTGCCTTCAAAACCAGGGAGGAAGAGCGGAACGCTCGGCTGCAGGAGATACAATGGTCGAAGGTCATCCCTGCAGCCGATAAAGACTATTATCTGTGGGAAGTACTGGTGGAGAGTGACCGGGATCGACACAAGGTCTTTGGTAACTGGTTATGGGAAGACCAAACTAAAGTAAGTTGAATGAATATAGTTGCAATTTTTTTTTTTTTTTTTTTTATTCTATTTGCAGCAACAAGGTATAGCAGAAGACTTTACAAATTTGGACCTTTTCGGCAAACATTTCTTATGAATTCCATGTGGAATGAACAGAAGTAAGTGTCCAATAGATAATCAGCATAGTCTATCAACATAAAAGTAGCTGTGAAGCTTGAAATGGCTGAAATTGGGTCAGAAATAAACAAAAAACACTTTCGTGCATAATAAATGAGGTAAATGACCTAATTTGCATAATTTCTTATTTCATTTTTTGCAAATGATGATGTAAACATCTTGTTTTTCTGCATTCTATTAGTTTTGGACATCATAGAAGGGGAAAATGCATTTTTTTGGAAAATTTAGTGCCATTAGATAGATTTTTCACAGAATCGGGGGATAATTTTTAGGTCAAAATGTACCCAATTTTTCATATTTGCGTCATTTTTTTTCTTCTGATTCCTAAAAATCCATGAATAGTATCAAATGAAAGGTCTTTCCAAGGAAGATTCAGAAATTGTATCCATATTTTTTTGATATTTAGCCACAAGGCACAAGCGTGTCATAAAGATAGAATGTTTGGAGACCTAATATGCTAATTCAATGACCTAATTTGCATATTTGAGTTCGGAAATATGCACATTTTTGGAAAGTTTAACATGTTAGCTTTCATAAAAGTCGAACTTGTTTTGGTATAAATGGAACAGAAAGTGGTGAAAAAATCCTCTTTCCAAAAATTTCAGAAATAGTTTATTCTTTTTTTGGAACCTTGGGAGAGTAAGGGTTAAGGTCTTCAACAACTTAGAATTCAGCTAAGAGGTTCAACAGTAATTTTTCTTTAACCTATTTTCTTCTGTTCACTGTACAGAATTGGAAAGATATTAATTATAAGAAAATGTCAGTTACATTTATAAGATAATTTAGTTGTGTGTCAATTTGAAAATGTATTTGAAAATGTATCAACACATTTTACTCGGCTTATGTTTAGTCTTTCTTTGTAACACTTAACATGATTAGTTTGTGGGTGAAATGCATATCATAATTGGATACCTTTGGAATGATTAGTTTATATTTTTCCTGGTAAGAAGTGCTGCAAATTCATAATCGTTTATTTTGCATTTATGGAGATCAATCTTGATACTTGAGTATTCTACATATTTTTTGCAGAAGTTGATCATATTTCAATAAATCTTGTTTTGACTACTGTATTTGCTTTCTATTGTCCTTTTTGGTGTTGGTAGAGGGTGGGGATTAATGATGACTTGTAAATTTATACCTAGCTGGTATAAACTGTTGTCCTTGAGACTATGAGGTAAGGCCTTTAAGGCAAAATTTTTACAGAATCCTGAATTCCACTTTCCCAAGACCACCAAACAAATAGAGCTTTCAGGGGCCTGGGACCCCTATAGACTGAATTTGAGTGGGACAAAGTGAAAGGTATCTTGCCCATTAACCTGGTCCACTAGAGTTTATGAAATGCTTCAATCCTCACCTCAATGAACAAGTCGGAATTGGTCAATGTCAGAGTGGGTACTTCTCGCAGTGGGTAAGTATCACATACAGTATGGCGAGAACTCATTGTAGTGGGTAAATGTCACATAGAGTGACTTATTGTAGTAGGTAAATGTTACACAGGGTGAGTACCTGGTCCTCACTTGTGTTTACCAAAAGCCCTTAGCACTTGCCTTTACCCCTATAGCATGCCTAGAGAGTTGACACAACTTTAATCCCCCCTCCCTCAATAATAAACGTGTTACAAATTTATTTTCCTCATGAAATCTGCAATTTCAGGGAAATCTCCTCAATTTCTGAGAAATCATCTCCAAGTTTTGGGAGATTTGCTTTCATTTTCATGACATTTCTTTCATTTTGGGGATAATTTTTTCAATATTGGAGCAGTTTTCTTTATTTGTGTGAAATTTTCTTCATTTTGTGGAAATTTTCGGGTTATTTTCTACAATATTTGGGCAGTCTTTTTTAATTTGGGGAAATTTTCTTCATTTTGAGCAATTTTCTTCAATTGTTGGGAAGTTTTCTTCAATTTTGGTGAAACTTTCTTCATTTTGTTGAAATTTTCAGGATATTTTCTTCCATATTTGGGCAGTTTTCTTCAATTTTGGGAAAATTACCTTATTTTGTAAATAAATTCTTTAATTTTTGGGAAGTTTTTTTAATTTTGGAGAAATTTTTTCATTTGATTTTTTTTTCATTTTCTACAAATTTGGGCAGTTGAGTTTTTCAATATTTGGGAAACATTTTCTTCAATTTTTGGGAAATTTTCTTGAATTTGGGGGAAATTTTCTTTATTTTGCAGAAATTTTCAGAATATTTTCTTCCATATTTGGGCAGTTGTCTTCAATTTTGGGGAAATTTCCTTATTTTGTAAAAAAAAAAAAAAATGGGGGAAAGTTCTTCAATTTTGGAGAAATTTCTTTCAGTTCGGGAGATTTCCTTCGTTTTCAAAAAAATTCCTTCATTTTTCGAAAAAATATTGAATTGGAAAATTTTCTTCAATTTTCGAGAATTTGTTTTGTTTTCTTTTTTAGGAAATTTCTTCAATTTTTGGAATAGTGTACTAAAGCAGCACTTGTGGAGGCTTCACCCCTCTGGACCCCTTCCAGGGCTTTGATGATTCCTAGATTTAAAACACCGTTTTTCAACAATTTCCTAAACAGTTCATGCCAATTTAGATCTATGTGCCCAAAATTGTACTCTAAGGGAGGTTGTGGGGGGAGGGGGGAACAAAATTTCTTTGTCCCTCCAGTGAAACATTACCCACCATGCCACTGAGGGATGGTGGGATGTCTTGTAGTTATGGTACAGGGAGGGATGGGATGTCATCTTGATTGCAGGTGTAATGGCATAAGGATCATGGGGTGAAAGACATCTGGATTTTATGTATGGTTTACTGTAGGTAGGATGGGATGGCATGTGTGTTAAGAAACTTGGTTGATGAAGATAGCCATTTTTAAGAAGGAACTTCATTTGAACTTAATAGAAGTCTTTTAGAAACTACTGTAACTTTAAATAGACTCACATTGTAAGTGAATAAATATCCTATTGCTCGCGGGAGTGTATATTCAACAGCTATTATATGGCATTAAAAGTTACCTTAGAAACTATTAACTTGTGTTGACAAACTTTCGATCAGTTTTAAAAACTTTGCTGAGAACTTGATGTAGATTGGTGACATAATACTTTGTTTTTTGGAAATTTATAGTCTTTGTGTGGATTTTAAATCATAGGAAGTAAACTTTGTTAAGCAGATGAATATTCATAAGGTTTCCATATGAATAAATCATTTACATACACTTAATCATTTTGATAAGTGTATGCTAAGACTCTTACTTTCCTTTGACCAGAGACATAGAAAGCAGGGGGAAACTGCCCGTTCCCCCTCCCTAAACTTTGTTAAGCAGATGAATATTCATAAGATTTCCATATGAATTAAAAATTTACATACACTCAACCATTTCAATAAGCGTATGCTGAGACTTACTTTCCTCTGACCAGAGGCATAAAAAGCAGGGGGAAAACTGCCCCCTCCCTAAACTTTGTTAAGCAGATGAATATTCATAAACTTTCCATGTGAATAAATAATTTACACACACGTAACCATTTTTATAAAAGTATGCTGAGACTCTTATTTCCTCTGACCAGAGGAATAGAAAACAGGGAAAAATCCCCTCCCCCCTCCCGCCCCAGAGGATTTTACTTTATCGGTTTTATTCTTTTTCCTGGTGGGAAGTGAAAATGTTAACATGAAATTGAAAAATGTAAAATTATTGGATATTTTGGTAAAATTGAGTGGTTGGACCTAATCACCACAAAATGCAAAATGTCAACAACAAAAAAGGGATGCCCACCAACCCACTGTCAGAAGCTCTTCTCTGATGATAGTATATCAGTGTTATGTTTCCAATCTAAAGGTTTCACTCTCCCAATACTGTCTCCTTTAAACTTGTATCAGTGCAGTGTACTGTAACATGTGAAACCTATTTTAAGGTCATGTTAGGTCACTCCACATGGAATACAAATATGTTTTGTTGCAAAACAGATTGGTTTTCATGTTACCTGACCCAACCTAATCTGAGGTTAGTTTGCCCATTGACCTGTTTCTGTTATGCACATCCATGCCTGCAGGTACAGTATTGTCTGCTGCAGTGATGGTTAGTTTCACTTGTGCTGAGGAGTACAGTATTAGCGTACTCTGACACTTAATAATCCAATAAGTCTCACTGACATGGTGGTAAACATAAAGAATAGTTTGTTGAAGAAAGGAATGACAGCTGTAGAGGAGAAAGGGGTTATACATCCTTCATTCCAGGTATTATAGATAGTAGTGTATTGTGTGGCATTAATGCTGGCAGCATACAGTAGATTCAAGCAAAGTTACCATACCTGTCAACTCTTACAGTTTCACCATGGGACTCGGTTTCCGGTATCATCTTAAGGTCAAATCTTCGAATCTCACAGGTAATTTCTGATTTTCCTCTTTTGTTAACCGTCTTAAGTTCTACAGCTTGATTTCCCTTACAGTTAATTAACACTTTAAGTCTCATGAGGTTAGTACAGTGCATTGTCAGTATGCCCACAAGGTATTCGGAATATAAGGTGGAACAAGTTGTAAATCTACAGGTTTGAGGTACCAATCACAGGTTTGAGGCACTAATCTCCAGGTTTGAGGTACCAATCCACAGGTTTGAGGTACCAATCTCCAGGTTTAAGGTACCAATCTCCAGGTTTGAGGTACCAATCTCCAGGTTTAAGGTACCAATCTCCAGGTTCGAGGTACCAATCTCCAGCTTGAGGTACTAATCTCCAGGTTTGAGGTACCAATCTGCAGGTTTGAGGTACCAATCTCCAGGTTTAAGGTACCAATCCCCAGGTTTAAGGTACCAATCTCCAGGTTCGAAGTATTAATCTCCAGGTTTGAGGCATCATTCTCCAGGTTTGAGGTACCAATCTCCAGGTTTGAGGTACCAATCCACAGGTTTAGGTACCAATCCACAGGTTTGAGGTACCAATCTCCAGGTTTGAGGTACCAATCTTCAGGTTTGAGATACCATTCTCCAGGTTTAAGGTACCAATCTCCAGGTTTAAGGTACCAATCTACAGGTTTAAGGTACCAATTACCAGGTTTGAGGCACCATTCTCCAGGTTTAAGGTACCATTTTCCAGTTTTTCTGTAGTTGACAGGTATGAGTTACCATTTTATATTTGAAAGACTTAGTAAAACATCAAAGTTTGTATTCCCAGGAAGTGTTTATACTTGTTTGTTATTCTGTAGATTCTGGGAAGAAGAAGAGAAGACAGAATAATATATAAACTGGGGTGTCTTGTGTATAAATCTCTTTACAAGAGTGGCCCACAGTACCTATCTGAATGTGTCTTAACCTGTCCCCTATACCAGAGCTCCAGATCTCTTCTCTCGTCACTCTCCTCAATCTCGGACCTATTCGAAAACAATTCCTTAAACATCATCAACTTCCTCCGCAACAACAAATTCTTCCACCACATATAATCTCCTACCCTTCTACACCTAACCTTACATACCCCTTTCTTTTCACCTAAGTTTTCTCCCACATTCAGCCTTTCCCCTTTATCTCCCTTCCATCTCCTCACTATCCTAACTCTTACACCATAATTTATTAACACCCTCTTGGAACATTTGACTGACTGTCATGGTGCCGTTAAACATCAACAAACCAAACCAAACCAAACTTGAATGTGTTGAACTGTAGTCTTCTAAAGTACTCTTCTTAACACTGTGGTGGAACAAATTGTAAATCTACAGGTAAATCCACCTATATATTTCCTGGGATTTCAATTTTTGATATTTTACTAGGTCTTCAGCTAATCCTCATGTGACACGTGGTAATAGCTTGAAGTTGACCAAATAGTTCTCACGGATAGATATTTGGCATTTTAGCTTTTCGCAAAGAGTTGTAAATGAGTGAAATGGTTTGCCTGAGTGGGTAGTTAGCTCCAATTATGTTCACAATTTCAAAGTCAACATTGATACAATAAGTTCTTTACTACCCTTACAAAAAAATGGTTCGAATTTCAGGGATGTCACAAGCCCGTTTCAGCCCTGTGGCAAGGCTGAATGACCATGAAATGACCATGGAAACCCAGACAGACATCAACACCCCTGAAATAACCTAGTCATACAGGGTTTTCACATGTCGAGGCATGACAGGGGTGACCGGGTTCTGGATTCAGGGGCAGGCCACCAGTGTCTTCATCCATGGTTTGTACACTGCTCACATGGGTAAAAACCAGGAACAAGAACTTGTTCAACTTAATCTCTTTTGTCTATGGTACTTCTTTTTGAAACACTGCCCCCATACTAAAGTAAATATCTTTCTGGAAGGTTTTATCTCTTGAGAGATGCATTCATGGTAACCCAACTCTGCCCTTTTTTAGGCTATGTATTTGTTACTTTGACAAAAAGTTCCTAAGTTTTGTCCAAAAAGTTCGATTCAATGGTCTTTGAAAACAAGGCTGTTTCAAAGCTGTAAGGATGCGATTCAATGGTCTAATAAACAACTGAAAACGAGGCTGTTTCAAAGCTGTACCAAACATAAACCCTCAGGAAGTTGCCCAAGTCCTAAAATATGTATTTTATTGTGTAAAGTATGCAAGCACATACAAGTTTTAAAAGGCTTTAACATTCTGAATTGTAAGAATAATGCATCCAATTAGATAGGTAGTCAAACAAACACATGATCTATCTGACCAATATCTGGAAATCACTAACATTACTACAGAAAATTCAAGCAATGAAATTTAATTCAATTCAGATGTGTTTATTTTCATGACTTGTCCTTCTCCTTAAAAATTTGTTCCAGCAAATCATAGCCACAAACTTAATGTAGCAAATAATGAGACTACTTATATCAATTAAAATAACCACTCAACCACACGATAAACACTTCATCTATTGCTAATTTGATACTCAACACCAACTTCCACAACAACCCAGGACGAAATGGAGAACTAGTACAATGGAGCCATTGATAAGGGAAATTTGATCCTAATTGCTTGTGGTTTTCAGAATAAAGAACATAAGGAGGAAAAGTCTGACCCGACCTGCTTATTTATCAGATCGGGTCTGACTGTTTGAAATTTTAAGGAGCACAACAACTAATGTTCATTCTTTGATAAATTCATAAATCATTTTATTGATATTATTTTCTCATACACCTCATAGTTACATTTTCATATATATATATATATATATATATATATATATATATATATATATATATGGACAGGCAGCATGAACACGAGTTGAATTGAAATGAAATGGTTTAAAAAGTGTTAAAAACCATGAAAACATAGGAATTGATCAAGGTTGTGCTTTTCCAAGTAAAGTACTGTACATCTGAGTGTTTTTTTCTCAAAATGACATACTAAAAACATCACATTGGTTAAAAAAATATATATAAATTCATTCAATAAGGCCAACAATATTTTTTTTTTTTTTTTTTTCTAAGTGACAAAATATAAAAATAACATTCATTAAAAATAATGTAGGGCTTCCAGAGGATTCGCACACTGGCCCCACCAAGCGGCCCTTGGACCCCACGCCGTTGTGGTGCACACTTTGCGTCAGCAGTACCACCATAGGCGGTACACGCTTATACATACAATTTTATTTATGCCCCCACCCCCATTAAATTTGTTCTGGCAGCGCCACTGGTGCTTATTCACTTGTAAGAAAGGTATTCTATGACAAAAGAAACATTAATGGAACCACAATAATACATTGCCATAATAAAAAAAACACCAACTTAAGTTATCAATGGCTACTGCTGAGTGGTTACAGAAACTTTGGCTCAACAAAGGTATCATCACACTCAACACTGGGAAAACAAATGAGTATGCACATATGTTTACTTGTATGTCCTTTCCTAATAATGTGTTCATTTGGTGCTTATTCACTTGTTGTAAGAAAAGGTATTCTATGACAAAAGAGACGTAAATGGAAACACAATGGTACCTTGTCAAAAAAAAAAAAAAACACAACTGAACTTATCATAGGCTGCAGTGTGAGTTAACAGAAAGTGTGGCCAAACAAAGCAATCACCACGCTTAACCCTGGGCAAACAAAGGAATCATCCTGCTAAACCCTGGGCAAACAAAGGAGCATGCACATCAAAACCTCTCAATGAACTATGTATGGATTGTGACTCTAGTTATTCCATTTAAAGGGTAGATTTAAGCTTCAGAAATTGTTTCATGCTTGAAATCTCTTAATTATTCTTCATGGGGAAAGTCTAAAAATACAAGGTTTACATATATGTCTTTTCAAGTAACATAATAAAAATTACATTTGAAACACAAAAATCAATGAGGGCTGTGCTTTTACAAACAAATTGCAAATGCCACAATATCCTCCAAAATTTTACATCACTGTAAAGTTAAATAGCAACTTTGCAGCTTTACCGGGATACTGGACATTTTTTTTTTTACATGAACATTCTTTACTTGTAGCTTTTTGGGATCTACTAACAAGTATTTTTTATTTTTTTTACTCCCACAACCCCTAAAGAGGTTCAATATTATTAGTGCTGATTTTGTAAAACTCAAAAGTTTGTTAAAATGAACCCCCAAGGCTAATTAATATAAAGTTTTCACAAGATGGTAAGCGAACAGGTTATTTGACTTCAAAAGCCTTTCTACAACACATTTCTTTATCATATGGAGGAAAAGGATTTTTAAGGAATTTATATTGCAAAGTTTCATGACCAAAATGAGAAAAAAGTTTATATAAAAATAACTGGAAAAATAACACCTGAAAACCAGATACTGTATGTCATTCCACCACTTGCATGACCCACATGCCATCACAACTGAAATCCGGATAACATCCCACCACATGCCATTTCACCCCGTCCCACATGCCAACCCACCCTGTTCCACATGCCAATCCACCCTGTCTAACATGCCAACACATCCTGACCAACATCCCACTGCACCGTGCCCTACATACAATTCCACCGTCCCAGATGACCTCATCCTAATTCCTTCAGCTACTTTATCATATGTCATCTTCTACCCCACATTCAGCTTATTGTTTATATTTCCTAAACCCCTAATTTAACATTCTTTAGAAGCGAGGAAACTTTTATTTGCTTTAGAAGCGAGGAAACTTTTATTTGCTTCTTTATTTATGACAATACAAACATTTTGATTGCTATTCACTGATGTCAGGAATGTCAATATCATAACAAAACTAGAAATATGAAGTTACAGTGCTAGCGAGAACGAATGTGTCATGCATTCCCACGCATCACATGGTTCAGGCTGTCCATCGAGTACAACCGCGATCGGATTAACTATTGTTAAGAATGCGTGGAAATCACGATCAATAAACCAGCTGAAGTTGTCCACTTTATTAAGTACAGTTTATCCGTGGTTACGAACCAGAAAAATCCGTTTAATGTTTCCCGGGAATAATGAGATCAATTCTTTTGTGATTGCGTTTAATCCTCGAGGTTTGCCGTGGCTTCAAGCACACAAAAGAATTACAAGGATGTTTAAAAGGAATTAAAGACTTAGGCCCTATGTAAGTTCCGAAATCTCAACAGGTTTAAGAGACCAGCGTCATAGACCCCTAGCCAGTATTATGTGTGTGCAACTTCATATCTACAAGCAATCAATATCTTTTTCCACAGGTTCATGAGTCCATGATTGAAGAGACAAATATTGCCTAGTGTTCTTTTTTCATTTAAAAAATAAAGAAGAAGAAAAAACATTCGTTACACTTTTTTTTATACCATTATCCAACATTTACAATCAAACATTTGCCGAAGTGAAAGTAAATAAATAAGAAATCCCCGAAGAAATCATTATTAATTCAAGTTTAACCACTCAATGCCTTCCATATCCTGATATATTTGACTTCTTCTAATGTGTATTCCATACCGTATTAATATCACTTTTAAGTCGGGCTTAAAAAATACAAGAATTATCGGCGTACCTGTAGACTTCCGATTTCCCGTTTTCTGTCGCAGCGTAACTGTAGGCCTACCATATACATGTATGTACAAGCAACTTAACACTCGGTCCCAAAACCAAAGTCCATAGCTATCCAAATTCCATGTTAAAACACTTTGTATATTAATCGTTTGACATGTTGGGTGAAATTTTCCATCTTCCCCCTGGGCCTGTAAACACGCATGCATGTTCAGATTCCTTGGTCCCACCCATTTTCCTTTTATGGTCACTTGTTGAGCCGAACTTTTCTCGTACATACATAAACATGCAAGAACCTTGGGCAACTTATCACAATGTATCGTTGGGCGTTAATGTAAAAAAATCCCTCGGTGTTCTGAAAATGTCCCTGTATACCGACCCCTTTCCTTACAATTTATTTTGAATGTTTCTGCAAAAAGGATAATTACCAACTTTCTTTTGCTCTTGACTTTTGATAAAATTTATTCTTAATGGATTCGTTCGACTCCATATAACCACGCCGTAATTTTGTATTACGGCATAATATTATTTTCTTGCACGTGGCAAATATCATAAGGTTGCGGGGAATTGCGCAATAAGCCTTCGGCGATAATAATTTCCAGATGGTTGAGAATTGTCCAGGGCACAGTACAGCTAGCACAGTTCTACCAGGGTTTGTTATTTGGGAAATACCTGTTTATACCATGGAGTTAAACCCATGCTTCAACTAAACGTGAATGGTTACCATGGAAATTGAAGCTGGTAGTATGCCTATACTCTAGAAAATATAAGGATTGACCTATTTCTGGACAATTGGGAATATTTTGAGAATTTACCTTTTAATCAGATGGTATCATCAAATTGTCCGTCACTCGGCCTAAAATGTCAATAATCGACCCAGATCGGTTAACATCACCCGTTGAGTCGCACATTATATTTTATACAAAAAGGCTTATAACTTTTGTTACAAGCATATTTTCTTTAATCACATATCACTATTAATTCATTTTAATTTCCCACCATGTGGTAAGGTCAGGTTCACCACCACCCTCTTTTAACTTCTTTGAAAAATATTTAGGGCTATGACCCCCCCCCCTCCCCGGCCCGGTCTTGGAGCCTTGTTGATTCAGTAAACGATAAACAACCCCATTTTTTCGATCGTGAAAATGCGATCACATGCCGAAAATTCGCGGAACTGCTTTTATCCCTACAATAACCACAACGTAAGCATCGCGATTGTCAACCCACAAGTGTGGAATGTCACAAAGCTTAAGTAGGGGCCAATATTCAATTTACAGATTATCAAGAAGGCTGTTAAAAGTTGTCAAAACTAATGATCCATGGTTTTAACACACTTTAAAACGATGTTGAAATTAAATACCAGCAAGTAAATTGCTGGTATTTGCAAACGTTTTGATATGTTTTCAACTCTTATGACATAAAATGCCGTACAAGTTTCAAAGGTGTGCGACCAGTGGAGGCTAGCGTACTGTATAAAAAATAATTCCAACCCCAGTGTAATCCCAACTGTACTGTAATTTTTTTTCAGGCAACATTCTTTGGAAAATGGCAGTCATGTTTGTGAACCACGCTGAAATCTTAGCAACGTTTATTTTGCAATCTTTTTTCATTTTTGTACAATTTATTCAAACTCTCTAATCTTTGCATTTATTTGTGGTGAAAATAACAAGTAATGCTTTTTAGTCCGTGTAAATCTGGGTCCGTTTGACAGCTTGTAAAACATGTGTTGCATAGTCGGATAGTAACGTTAACCCATTGTCAGATTGTTATTGTTACTGTTAGGCCTAACGTTAGGCTTAAATCAAGTCTCCGCATTAATTCGGGGAATAAAATAAAAACAACTGGCAAACTGGAACAGTATAGCTCCGCTAGATACTTTGGTTCGGGACACATTGTGTACGCAAGAAGAAGAAAAATTGCGGTACAAAACTGGTTTAGAAAATGTATGTGCCGCCTACACGTGTAGCCTGCCCCAAACAGCACGGGGTCCTGGGGCCCTTAAGCGGGAAGCCCCCAGAAGCTCTGAGGGTTTCTTGTTTTTCACAAAATGACATTTTTTAATTTTTTTCAAATAAAGAGGCGAAGCCCGCCTAGGGCCGATGCCCGGGAAAGAAATTGGGGTAAAGTATACACGCCTGTTGCTCCCCGGCCATATCCCGCCTAAATTGTTTGTAGAACTGTGCACATCATGAGACGTAAATAAAGCTAAACAATCACGCCATATGATAGCAGATTAACAATCATCACCCATGCAAGAATTTATCACCGATGATTTACTTGATCTTGAAGAAAAAAAACCGAGTCATTATTCCGGGTTGAACACATCTTTGATGTTGAAGAAGTTCAACGAGCCGTAACCAACTTGCGAAATTGGCGGCAAACTTGGCGTGGGTATTGGTAGTTTGTGATTGGTTGAGTATATTTACTCACAGATTTCCCTCTCAATTCAAACTTGTTACACAATAGATTCTCTCAGTCTACATAGCTTATAATTTATATAAGCTTGGCACCATCAATTTAAAAAGTGCAACAGACGCGAACCTAAGTGAATCTGCGTGACAGAAAATTTACATCGCATTTATTTACCATTTTATGGCCTGACATATAAAAACATAATATTTTTTGATACGCAATTGTTGGTTGGTTGTTGTTGTTGGTATACGCAATTAAAGATGTTTTTATAGATAAGTTCGGTACTTCAGAACATTAATTACAATCACTTAAATGACGGAAATCTCTGTGGTATCTTAGGCTAAGTCAGACGTAGGCCTAATTGTTCAACCTCTCATGCTAAATGCTGTTGGAAATTATTTATATAATCGCCTGTATTTTACAAATAGTGGTGTACTACCAAAAGTCGAGTACTACTACAAGGTTCAACTCCGGACGTACATGTCTGCCGCGTTTGATCAACCACGTACCGTATACACGTAGGCTAGTATATAGCTAGGCATAGCGTGCTAGATTAGCTGCATATGCTTGCCTGACTTGAGATAGGAGAAACCCTGCACAACTCTAGTTTAGGACTCTGCTCATTCAATTAAAAGTTATTACCTTTACCCCTGGAATACAAGGCATTTAATATAAGCCTACGTAATTGGCATACTTAGAATTATATTATTGATACATTGTCAGTAAACAATGGCCCTGCAGCCCATCTCTTGCGATGTAGGCTAACGTTAGTACTCCACGTAATACCGTCGGACTGATGCCAGTCGTGTTAGTAATGCTGCCGTTGGTGTCTTTGATTACTCTGGGTGTCTTTGATTACTATTATTATTATTTTATTTATTTGTTTTTTATTTTTTATTTGTTTGTGGCAGTGGTGGTGTAAGTTTGGGCTTTTAATGGGGTGATTAACCCTTCTTCAAGTTAGCCCGTCATTATGTTATGTTAAAGGAATAATCTGTGATCATGTAAACAACTAAGTACTGCTTAGTTTCTCAAATACTCGCTAGGAGACCGTTGTTAATTGGCATATCCTCTGCTAAAGTCTGGAACCGTTTTCCATACAAGTATGATCTGCTGAGACAATGGTACTAATTCTTTCAAGAAGTGATTGAAGACATTTTTGTACCTGAACTCTTTTAATAACATTTTGTTTTGGTTGTTTTGATGCAAAAAGCCCTGAGCATCAATTATGGCGGATACCAGCGCCTTACAAGAATGCTGATTGATTGATTAATTGAAGAGGACCGTTTACAGATAGGAAGTTTTACTATTGAGTTATGAAGTTTTTGTTTTGTTTTTGACATTGACACAAATTTGTTTTTGGTAAGCTTGCACAAAATAATACAGCAGATCTGAAGTCTTCTACTATTCGAAAATGGTTAAAATTTGGGTACAAATATTTGTAGATTTGTAATACCTTAAAAGGGAATCTCGTCTCGGTCAAATTTGTAAAATTGCGATGTTTATAATGTATCTTTCCATGGGTGTAGCCAGGGGGTGGTTGACAGGGTCGTATGATCCCCCCCCCCCTCCCCTTCCCCCAAAAATGTAATATGGTAATAGTGCAATGGTAAAAAGGTCCAGAAAATATGCTAAAACGTTCAAATATTTCCCTCGGCGACCCCCTCCCTCCCCACCCCTCGGCTACACCCCTGCTTTCACGTCACATCCGGTTGTGGATCGTTTTTAATTAAGTACATAATGTACACATTGTGTGTATACTGTACAGTGTACTGGTCATTTCTGCGGCAGTTACAGTATTGATTGGTTGTCTGTATTGGTGTATGACCAATCAGAAATGTTGACTTATATTTAATATTACTGTCCATGTTAATAATACGATATCTTGCCATTAAGACCTTTGTACAGTATTATGAAACAGTTAAGAAAATTATTATAAGGTTAATTTGAAATTTAATTCAGAGAAGTCCTCATGTGAGAGCCAGCAATTCTCACAATTAGGTATAATTTTTATAGTATTTTTCTTCAGAAGGTAGCAAATTAAACTAAAGACATGACAAGTTTTATATTTTTGCTTTCTGAAATTTGAGGGCCATACGCCAAAGTGAAATATATGTCGCTGTCTGGTTGCCAACCGACAGTTAAATAAAGTGCTGATAATAACAATTTTATTGCCAGTTTTAAGGAAAAATACAAAAAAAGTTGTAAATGTGGTCAAAATCTAACATCATTTGTGCAGATCTGGAAAATTACCTGCATATTCTTTTACTAAGTGCCAAGGGTAAAATCTTGGCATGAAATGATGCCATCAACGTTAAATAAATTGTCTTGTACTCCTTTACCTAACTTTCAGTAGGCAGAAGAGAGTAATACAATTTTTAGGGGTAGGGGATGGGTGGGAATAGGGTCTGGTTTTTCTACCTACTGGTAAATTGGGGGTCTAGTAAAAAGGGGTGGGGTGGGTAGTTTACATAAATTTCACTTTTTGTAACCAAGTGCCCAATATTGGCACGCCTCCAGAGCCAACACTTCCTTTCAGGACATATTGTATTTATTATCCCTTACACCTATCCAGATTTCTATATGTTGATAACTATTTCAACAATTCAAATATTTGTAAATTCAATTGTATATCTGTATATATTGTATATTGTTATATGTAAATATGTTGTGATAATTCTGAGATAATTTCTTCCATGTCCCTTTTAAAGGAAAGCTATTGTCCCTTAAATGAATTCAAAAGTGAACAACGCCGTGCTGGTAACACTTCCTGGTTTTCAATTTCCTTACTGCGAGAAATCTGCGATGTTATCGATAACACATGTGGGCCCCTGTGTTCGGTCCAACAGATGTGTGATCAAGACTTTTCGCGATCAGTAGGAAAAATTGAAAACTGGTAGTGATGTTACCAGCTCGTCGGCGTCTACTTCTGAATATTGGGGTGATATCTTTCCTTTTAACTGGTTTCAAAGGAAGGAAACCAGGATGGCTGGGAATGTCTGCAATATTTAAGTGCATTTTTTATTTTGGCAGGAATCATGGGTTGTTTCAATGCACACACTCTTGCACTACTGTAGCCACTCAGCACTGTAGCTTCCTGTACTGTTCTGGTTGAGTTACAAACTGGATTGGACCGGAAGTGAATTTAAAAAGGTGAGAATATAATTATTGAACTGGTAAGTACATTATAATCTTTTAAATGTTGTTTCTGTCGTATTCAAAAGGTACTGAGTTCACTTTCCGCTTCAAAAGCAAAATTGTGTCCTTGAGCAAGACACTTGACTTGTTCCAGTCCACACAGCTGTGAAAAATGAGTACCAGCATTGCTGGGAAGTTAACCTGCTATGGACTGGCAGGGGAAGTCATGTGCTCTCATCTGCATACGCCGAGGAAACAGGCGATAAGCACTGGCCATATGGGCTTAATAGCGCAGATTGATTTATTTTAACTTAACTTATTTTGTTTCATTAATAATAATAATAATAATAATATACTATACATATAACAAAAATACAGAAAGTTGATGATGATGATGATGAGTGATCCTAAAACCCAGATAATAATAATAATAATGGCTTAATGAGTGTAAGGCTAAAAACTGGCTCCAAGTAGGGCACTTAAAGTAATGAGATAATATGACTTAATCTACTTTGAGTATATACATAGTTGTATCTAAGCAAGAATAGAGAGAAAACAAAATAAGAAAAAGAAAGGAAAAACATGATCCTCCACCCACAACCACCCCACCCCTAACACCACCCACCACCCTTGGTTTAAATGAAGAGGGGACACAATATTATATGTCATAACGTTTGTCATAAAGGTGTTTAGTGTCAAGTTTTTGGTTTATTGCATAATGACTTTATCAGAAAAAGTCATAGGATAAGTGTGCCATCCATCCCCATACTTGTTTTGCCTTTTTTTGAAAACCAATTCTGTTTTATAAATGGTTTTATAACCCTGTTATTTTTACTCTTGTTCACTTCACTTTTTGATAGTTTTCTTACCTTGTATTTGCAGTTTAATATTGCTTATCATTTTCTAACATTTTAGTATCATTTTATGTAAACTATACTTGTTCTGCTTTTATGTGTGTGTTTTACTCTTATTTGTACATTGCCATAGAATATGTATATACAGTAATTATGTGCACTTTACAAGTTGTATAATGATATTGAAATAATAATAAATAAAGTATGCTTTAGGCAGGGTCATAGGTTGGGTACTTTGGTTGCGGGGTGTGTGGTCAAAATTCCTGGCAAGTTGTATGTATGTTAGCTGGCGCCAGCGGGGTCAGTGCATAGTGCAAAGCTTAGTGGAGTGGGGTTCTAGAAGCCCGTCTAAGGGCCCCTCCCCGGTTGGGGCTCGTTTTTTTATTTATTTTTTATTTGGAGGTAAATTTCGAACAAATTTAGCATAGAATGTTCATTTTTGAGTTATCTTTGCGGAAAGAGCCATACAAGGGATCATTGAACTTCAACTGCATATCAGCTGCGTAGGAAGATATCTGAAATTGGGGGATTTTATCATTTGTCCCAACAAACCTACAAAAATATATGAGTCTCTTATCATGGTCTAAGAACTATTTATTGGTAAAGGGAGCATGGGGGAGGGGTCATAAAATTATTGAAATTTGGCAACATTTCCCGAAAGTGAAGGAATTTTCTAAAAATTGAAGAAAACTGAATGAAAATGAAGGAAATTTTTCAAAAATTGCATGAAAAAATTGATCAAAACATTTCAGAAATTGAAGCAAATTTTAGGAAAATGAAGGAAATTTTACTATAATTGAATGGTAGATTTCCCAAAAATTTAAGATTTCCAGAAGAAAAGAAGCCATGCATAGATTATGACCTTCATTATATTGGGTTGCCAAAATGGTAATTGGCTCAAATAAATTTATTACTCCCGGTTTCTATCCCAGTGCATATGTGATGTAATTTATTGATACAAGCAAAATTATTTTCAGATCAGGCTATATTTGATCAAAACTATGTCCCATTTTCTCAAACCCTCTGATCCACTCTCTTCGGGGATAATTTTTTTGCTTAGTAGCATATTTTTTTAATTTTATGTTGGGAAGAATATACTTCTCCACTGGCATGGCATATCCTGGTGCACTGCATATCCTGGTGCACTGCATATCCTGGTGCACTGCATATCCTGGTGCACTGCATATCCTGGTGCACTGCATATCCCGGTGCACTGCATATCCCGGTGCACTGCATATCCTGGTGCACTGCATGTCCTGGTGCACTGCATGTCCTGGTGCACTGCATGCATCAGGAGATATTTGTGGCTCTCAAAAGAATTGTTTAACTTGCCCTGCTGCAATCCCTGAAACCCAATTAGAGGAGTAGTCTCAAATCGTAAGAACTTAGTATAGTACCAACAGTTAGTTTTATGTTCTTGTTCTTTCAAGTTAACATATCGGCATATAAACCCTCCTGTCTGATCCAGCAAACCTGACAATTACAAATCTCACAAGTATAGTAAAACAAAACATTGTCTAAAAATTATGACTAAAGGGCTTGACGCTGTCACTCAAGACCTACAAATTGCATATATATGTTGGTATATCTGTTAATTGATGATAGGTGTTAATGATTGTCCTTTCAAATGAAAATCTGTGTTTTGTTTATAATATTTTGTGTGTTGATTTATAATATTTTGTTGTCTCAGTATCACGACCTTAATTCATTCACACAAAAATGTTTTAAATGTTGAAAGTTTTACAAGCAAGTTGCCAAGGAAATTATCCCTTTATATAGAAAATCTCCCCCAATTTCTTGATAGATATCAACATTTTTGGGATGGGGTGTGTGACTGACACGCCCCACCCCACCCACCCCCGGTTGCTATTCCCTTGGCTTTGGGATTTGCAAAACACTCAAGTGGAAACAGTTGAATATCACCAAGACTTTTGAATCCCTATTGTACCCTTTAGGAAAATTTAGGAGAGAAAACATGATTTTCAGTGACTAAAATCTGAAACAAAGTCAAATTGAAAAAAATTACATTGATTTTGAGCGTCCCCTTCTTGTTCATGCATCTCCATTTTTTAATTCTTTTAACTTTAATTAATCTTAACGCAGAAACCACAAGTGTTTCGTTGTAAATATAATATAATATATTTCTGTTTTAAAGAATTCTAGCTTGATTTATGATAGAGATTTAAGAATAGACCAACTACCAAAAGCCCTGTCAGAAAATCTTATTCCATAATTCCATAATCAAGTAACCCCAAGTTTTAAGTTGTAACATGGATGCTGCCATTTTGTGTTGAAATCATGCCAATGATGTCATAAGTTTCCCTATGTGCTAGCACACAGCACATGTAATGTATTTCTTTAGATTTCTTTCCAAATGCTTTGACATGGAATTCTAAGTGCTTGAATCATTACGAATAAATATTCATAGACCCATACAAAGGAAAAATTATTCCTTAGAACAACTTAGAAAATTTGAAATAAGATTATAAAGAAATACATTAATATTCTAATCTGTATATGGGTATATGATATATTTTTCAGAAAGGTGTTGACAAAATGGACCCTTCCGTGTAAGTTTATATTAAAAGAATTAATGTTTTGATAACTTAGAAAATATACATTGTATACTAAAGTTTGTTGTATGCTGTGAAATTTCTTCAGATGACTTATGATTATTATTTCTATCATATTACATGAAGAAAAAGCCAGACTTGATGTCTCCTTTAATTCCAACTCTGTCCACATTGTTCCATGCGTTCATTTCCTTATGGCGACAGGTTATACCAGTTCATGCTCTCAGAGCCAGCACATGTTTTGTTTTTCTTCCTAATCACAACTTCCTGCTTGAGTTAAGGAAGTGAAAATAGGCGTAGATTTGCAAACAGCAGCCCTCTTTAATTGGAGGCCATTGCACCTTGAATTATTCTGATGATGGAATAATCTTCATTATTTCCTTCCTATAACAGATCTTGTTCTTGAGATTAAGGGTTAGCTACAGCACATCCTTTTAATCAAGGAAAGTTGTACCTACAGAAATGAATCCAATCCAGGGCTGAAAGATTGATGTGAAAGGTCTTAAAGGTCAGTATAGGGTTGCTTTAATTTGCTTTATGGGAATGGAGGTACTAGTGTCTGAGGGGATTACAGGTTCCTGATTCTTCTCTTTTAAGGAATATTCCCATGGAATTTCTTTTGATTTCTTTGATAGCTCTAGTTGATAACAGAAACCAATGGGTCAGAAAAACCAAGTTACTATCTTATTCCTACAATAAATTATTCAATTTTAAAGATTTATTTTTCTTGTCCACATAGAAATGATTGTTGGTGTAAGTCACCATTGTTATCACAACACTTTCTGTTCTATTCTTCATGTATTTTTTTGAAAATTAATTGTGTATTTTCTAAATGATTGAGAGCAATTTTTCCTCAAAAATTATTAAGAATAGTATAGACTAAAATTTACAATAATGTTTTCCAGTCTTTTCTTGTAACTTATATTTGAATTATGGAAAATTGATGATTAATTTTCAAAAAAATACATCAAGTTTAGTACAGGAAGTGCTGTGATGACATAATGATGATTAGACTGTACAAAAGTCATTTTTAGGCAGGCGAAAAAAATCTTTAGCTTCAATAATTTCTTCTAGGAATGAAGTATCAACATGCTTTTTTTTTTCTTCTCTGTTTCTTGAAATTTTCTCTATCAGATACATTCTGAATTTCTGATTTACCCAAAGCCAACATTTTTTTGATAGCCAGGCCCACTATCCCTCCCACTCCCACCTAGGTTATCCCTCCTCCCAAAGTTTTCCTTGACCTTTCCTCCTACATGAAAGCTCTTCACAACCAAGCCTTCTTTTGCTCCAAATACTGCCAACTCAGTAGACACTTCCACGACTACCCCTTCCTCTTCACCTATGGCTCCACTCGAGAAGGCTCCGCTGCCACCGCCGCCCATCCTGGCCTCACCTGTTTTTCAAGGTTACCTGATGGAGCCTCCGTCTACTCTGCTGAAGCAAAGGCTATCCTCCCAGCTCTAAACTTTGCAGAACGCTCCTTCCGCCCCCACTTTCTCATCTTCTCTTACTCAAAATCAATCAATCAATTCTTACTAGCATCCTTAACATGCTCTGGTCTAATCCACGCATCTTACAAATCTATCCTCCTAGCTCTAAACTTTGCAGAACTCTCTTTCCGCCCCCGCTTCCTCATCTTCTCTTACTCAAAATCAATCAATCAATTCTTACTAGCATCCTTACATGCTCTGGTCTTATCCACGCATCTTACAAATCTATCCTCTTAGCTCTAAACTTTGCAGAACTCTCTTTCCGCCCCCCACTTTCTCATCTTCCCTTACTCAAAATCAATCAATCAATTCTTAGACTAGCATCCTTAACATGCTCTGGTCTAATCCACGCATCTTACAAATCTATCCTTCTAGCTCTAAACTTTGCAGAACTCTCCTTCCGCCCCCGCTTTCTCATCTTCTCTTACTCAAAATCAATCAATCAATTCTTACTAGCATCCTTACATGCTCTGGTCTTATCCACGCATCTTACAAATCTATCCTCCTAGCTCTAAACTTTGCAGAACTCTCTTTCCACCCCCGCTTCCTCATCTTCCCTTACTCAAAATCAATCAATCAATTCTTAGACTAGCATCCTTAACATGCTCTGGTCTAATCCACGCATCTTACAAATCTATCCTTCTAGCTCTAAACTTTGCAGAACTCTCCTTCCGCCCCCGCTTTCTCATCTTCTCTTACTCAAAATCAATCAATCAATTCTTACTAGCATCCTTACATGCTCTGGTCTTATCCACGCATCTTACAAATCTATCCTCCTAGCTCTAAACTTTGCAGAACTCTCTTTCCGCCCCCGCTTTCTCATCTTCTCTTACTTAAAATCAATCAATCAATTCTTATACTGGCATCCTTAACATGCTCTGGTCTAATCCACGCATCTTACAAATCTATCCTCCTAGCTCTAAACTTTGCAGAACTCTCTTTCCGCCCCCGCTTCCTCATCTTCCCTTACTCAAAATCAATCAATCAATTCTTATACTAGCATTCTTAACATGCTCTGGTCTAATCCACGCATCTTACAAATCTATCCTTCTAGCTCTAAACTTTGCAGAACTCTCCTTCCGCCCCCGCTTTCTCATCTTCTCTTACTCAAAATCAATCAATCAATTCTTACTGGCATCCTTAACATGATCTGATCTAATTCATGCTTTTTGCAAATCCTAAACAAACTCCACACTCTCTCTTCTTCAGGGAAGAATATTATCTTTTTTTCTGGATCCTAGCCACTTTGGCATCCCGCCAACAAAAGGACCGACAGAGCCGCCAACAATGCTCTTTCAAACCACATTTCACCTAGTACCCTTATTCTGCACTCTGACTACCATTTCCAGCCACCTCAGGAAGACCTGGCAAGACTTCTGGAATCTTGAAACTAGTAACAAACTTCACACTATCAATACCAAAGTCTCTTCAAGAACAATCCCTCCGACATTTTCACCTTCCTCCGCAATAGCAACTTATTTCACGTGACCTAACCCTTAGGGGTCGCGTCATGAAGGCCTAATGGCGCGGTTGTACGACAGAGGCTGACCCGTCGCCGACCCAACCAAACACCCCAAACGCGACGCACAACTTTTTATGTTTACCAACACAACACAGACAAGTTTAAATGCCATACACTTCACGCATGCTAAACTTTACTGCACATACACGTACGGTACGATAGGCCTCAGTGATTAGATGTGTCAATAAACTTTTCATCATGTCAAAGACCTTGAAAAAAAGTTCGTCCACTGCGGATTTTATTGATTTTTGTTTTAAAAAAAGCAAACACCATTCAATGTTTTTCTTTTCAACAATTCATGTATCTAAGAACCTTTTCCTTTTAACTTAGTGCTATAGTGTGCATGTGCATAGTAAATCACTGTATGATACTGTAAAAACGTTTATCGTGGGAGAAATAATGATTCACAAAATATAATGTGTCTTACCTGAAAAAACACACATGCATTCGAACTTCAAAAGTGTTGTTATGTGTTCTAGTTAAAAATGAAAAATTTTGTGTCGTATTTTACCTCCACTGTCCTTTCCATCTACGTTCTGTATAATCACTCATTTGGCCTACTTCATCTCATACTGACGAGGAATATATGTGGTGTTTACAATACTTTTATTTAGTTTACATCAGTCTAGTTTGCATTATAACTTTAAAACAAAATTATATCTTTTACTTATAACCAAATGTACAGTATACTCAAGCCCTTGATATTTTGTCTGTGATATTCCGAGTTAAATCAACTAAACAGAAGCTGCTTTTGGAAATACAGGTTCCTTCAAACCCACGGTTCCACCCGTAGTGCTGAAAACATTTATTCCCACGGTACATATATCATACGTAGCGTGAACTTTTGCATTGAAGCAATGTACATGTATTGCAAAAGAAGGGCGTGATATAAAATGTTTGTCCTTTTGTCATCTAAGTTAATGCTACTTACATGTACGTTTCACTAATTCAAACAACTGAAATTTTAATTGTTTTAAAATAATTTGGGGGATTTCAATTGCTATATGATCATCACTTTACCTAGCACGGCACTATGAGGGGGAGACCCACGAGATCGCTTCCTCCCCATTAGCCCGCCAGAAAATATTTATATATACATATATATATATATATATATATATATATATATATATATATATATATATATATATATATATATATATATATATATATATATATATATATATATATATATATATATATATATATATATATATATATATATATATTATATATATATATATATATATATATATATATATATATATATATATATATATATATATATATATGTATATATATATATATATATATATTTATATATATTTGCTCCCCTACCCCCATGAGACCAAATTATCACTCTCTTGCTCCATATGACCAAAATCCTAGTGCCGCCACTGCTCTTTACCCACCGAAAGTGTATGTTGTGTGTGTGTGTGGGGTTGTTAAAAATTCCCTCGCCCTCGTGATTTACCCCTATGAGAACTTGAATGAAGTGTTCAGGTCCTTTCTCTCACTGGTATTGTCAAGGGCAGAATGCTTTTACAGAAAGCTAGGTGGGATGAGTTACAAGTCAGAAACTTAAAGTACAAGCTAGGCCTGCTGTACTTCCAGTAATACTCTTCCAGAAATATTTACTCTATACAGAAATACACAGCAAATAATGGTAAACACTTGCCCTAGCTCACCCAGTCGTAATCCGGTTACAAAAACTTAGTTTTGGTTTGCCAACAAAATTACTCCCCTAAAATCTGGTACCTTGTAACACAATTAAGGTCGAGGGAGGCAGGGCTTGGTATTCTCTACGTATCATATGCAAACAAAAGTCTGGGCCAAGTTGAAAGTTTTCTCAGATAATGAGTTACACGGATAATGTTATTGTTTGATATAATTTAGTCCCAGAAGATTTTATACCAAAAGCATATTTTCTCAAGAGCGAATGGGGTTTATACATGTATGTGTTGTGATCTAAAAATAATAAAATTTCAACATTTTGGGAACAAATGCAATCAAAACAATGATAATTCTGACTGTTCTCAGTCATAAAATGCATACTATTTCTAACACCTGAACACATTGACGCTAGCACATTCTTGGTGGAATAAATCCCAGGGTATCAAGTACACAAGGAATGTATCACTTTGTGTATGAATATAAGTTTTAGGTACAGGTGGAAGCTGGTCTTGTATTACGCAATGAAGGTTAGTTATAGCAGGGAGCTGTTACTTTGGTTATAGATCTCACGGTCAGCGTGTGCTAATTATCACGTGGCGATACCGCGATGCGTACTGCGGTAGTAACATTGCTCATTAAACATGTGTCCGTATGAAATTGCCAATATTTGATAATAGAAGCAAGTTTTCATTATCAAATGATTCTTATTTTCTATGAGTACATTATATCAACAAAGCAAGATTTAATAATCAATGCTGATTAACAGTGCCTTAAGATTATAATAACTTATAATGTTATCATCACCCTGGGTCCCAAAGCCTATATGGCAGCCTATGAATATTTAGGAAGTCAATTAACAGGGGAGGGGGTGGGGTAATATCCAAAGATGTGTAAAGGGGTTACTAAATGTCAGTCTCGGGAAGGGGATATCCGTTAATAAATTTCATTAACCATGGGAAGTGGTGTAACTCCACTTTCTTTCTGTATTGCTTGGGAATGCCTAATATTTTCATTCAAAAGATATGTTTGATGCATGTTTGGTGTGAAGTCTATTAACAGGAGGGGGGGGGGGGGAGTAATATCTGAAAAATGTATAAAGCCTTAGGGTTTATAAATGTCAGTTTCGAGGAGTGGATATCCCTTAATAATTTTCCTCATCACGGGAATGCAAGATGGGGAGTGGTGTAACTCCACTTTTGTTCTGTATCCCGGGGGAATACTTATATTTTCATTTAAAAGAGATGTTTGGTCAATTACAGGGGGTGCACGGCTGTTATTTCCAGGGGATCACTTACTTTTGTCCCCCTGTCCCTAAAAGTGGTTAGGCCCTACAGTAAACGTCAGTAAACAGAAACAAATCAAATCCACTACCAGATTCAGCAAATCCTTATTCATTAGCCAACTCTTTCAACTCATATTTTGTGGAAAAGATCACCAAAATACGTGAACAATTGGAAGCTACTGAGTATGACTCTATAGACACTCATTGCGAGAGTGTCATAAACCCTCTCTGTACGTTTTTACCAATGAATGAGGACAATATTAAAAAACTCATATCAGAAGCAAAACCTAAGACTTGCATCTTAGATCCAGCACCAACTCACATAGTGAGGCAGTGTACAGATGTCTTAATGCCACTAATCTGCAAGATTGTCAATGTCTCATTACAAGAGGGAATGTTTCCAGAAGAATGGAAGACATCAGTCATCACACCATTCCTAAAAAAGAAAGGACTACCATTGGTCTTCAAGAACTATAGGCCTGTTAACAATCTTCCATTCCTTTCCAAGATCACAGAAAAGGCAGTTGTAGCACAGTTGAATCAGCACCTGAATGACCAAAATCTCTTACCTGTGTACCAATCAGCTTATCGTGTGTTCCACAGTACAGAAACCGATTTGTTACGGTTCAAGTCTGATCTCTTAATGGCTATGGATAAGCAAATGGTGTCATTGGTGGTCATGTTAGATCTTAGTGCTGCCTTTGACACGGTAGATCATGAGATATTGCTTAGGTGCTTAAATCTCATTTCGTGTACACAATACTGCACTTCTGTGGTTTGAATCCTATCTGTCAAATCGTAGGCAAAAAGTTATTGTAAATGGAGAATGCTCGTTTGAAAAATGTATACATTTTTCAGTACCCCAGGGTTCATGTTGTGGCCCCATACTTTTTACATTGTATGCCTCAACCATTTTCAGTGTGATTAAGAAGCATTCACCTAATGTCTCTGGGTATGCTGATGACCATAGGTTGTGGCTTAGTTTTAAAATCACAAGTGCCTCTTCTGAATCAGAAGCTATTACTAAAATGGAAAGCTGCCTAGAGGATGTTAGAAGGTGGATGCTTCAAAACAAGCTTAAAATGAATGATGCCAAACGGAGGTTATTTTGTTTGGCTTTTCTCCTCAACTCAATAAATTAACCCAAAAATCTGTCAAAGTGGGTGGTGGTTTAATTAATGCTGTCCATTGTGTTCGTGATCTAGGAGTGTGGCTGGATAGCAACTTAAACTTAAAGCAGCACGTTATGAAAAAATGCAGGTCTGCATTTGTAAA
The DNA here is from genome assembly GCA_020152595.1 of Chiridota heheva. Taxonomy (NCBI): domain Eukaryota; kingdom Metazoa; phylum Echinodermata; class Holothuroidea; order Apodida; family Chiridotidae; genus Chiridota; species Chiridota heheva. The sequence goes on from JAIGNY010004505.1 coordinate 50,344, forward strand.
TTTGTACAACATTAATAAAATAAGAAATATGTTGACAAACAGTGCAACAGAGACCCTAATTCATTCATTGGTTCATTCACACATTGACTACTGCAACTCTCTCTTGGCTGGTATGCCACATTGTTTAATTCAAAATGTCCAAAAAATACAGAATTTTGCACGTGTTGTAACTAAATCAAACAAATATTGCCATATTACTCCTTGTTATATTCACTACATTGGTTACCGGTTGAAATGCGTATAAGATATAAAATACTTGTTCTTGTTTTTAAATGTATCCATAAAATGGCCCCAAAATATCTTCAAACTTAATAATTTCATCAAACACCACTTATGATCTAAGAAACAGATCCGCAGTCTGGCTCAATGTACCCAATATTTCATGTATTACTCTGGGGGGTAGGGCATTCTGCAGACTCTGCCCACTTTGGTGGAATGATCTCCCACTTCAAATAAGAAAAATCAATTATCTTCACGTGTTTCTGAAATCAATCAAAACACATTTGTTTATGGTTTATTTTAGTAAGTAAGTATGTATTGTATTCATGTTATTTTTTTTTGTAAAGCGTTTTTGAATAAGCTTGTATAGAAAGGATGCTATATAAATGTATTATTATTATTATTTTAGAGAGGGGTAACCCTTAATAAATTTCCTCAACACGGGGAATGCAAGGGAGGAGGGGGTGGATTGGTGTAGCTCCACTTCTTTTTTTTCGTATTTTTCATGATGAATTGTTGTATCATAGTGTATTTTATGGTTTTTCCCACCCGATTTCGGTAAGAAAATGTGATTTTGTGACTTTGCTCCCGCATTGCCAATTACATTAAAATTCAGTTTGTACATGGTATGTTTATATACTTGTGAAGGAACCCATTGTCACAAAGCAGTATCTTGGACATACACGTAGGCCTACATGCGAAGATAAAATAAGAGGGACCAATTGGACATTTAAAGACTGAAACCACCCCCTCAACCCACCTATTGTATGGGTAAGGATATTTATGGTGAAAATGGGAGCTTTATTTCCCCACCCCCTTGTGTTTCTTTTCTTAGGCCTATGAATTAGATTAGGACCAAATTTTATTTTTATTATTATTATTATTATTTTTCAAAGAAATTATGTTGAATATGAATTAATAAGTCTCATTTCTTTCTTGTCTTTTTCTGGCTGTACTGAAATAAACTTCATGGGAAGAAAAAACAACCCAAACTATTTTATTTGCTAATTACTCTTGGTAGGAAAACTCAACAAATGCTTTTAAAAATTTATTAACATGCTCTGTGAAAAAAAAAGGAGTAATTGAATTCATCTAGATAATGATTGGCATTAAAACAAATAGGATTATTTGGAGAGTGAAGGGGCACAAAACCAGCAACGATCACGATCTGTATGTTTGTAATATTTTATGTGATTCATCAAAGCCTGTGAAACACTTTTAATGTAGGCCTTCTGACTACACTATAAGAGAACATAGATTGATCTGCAAAAGTTGATATATATATATATATATGTATGTATATATATATATATATATATATATATATATATATATATATATATATATATATATATATATATATATATATATATATATATATATATATATATATATATATATATATATATATATATATATATATATATATATATATATATATATATATATACATATATATGTAGCTACAAGTACATGCCACTTTAGGAAGTCGAATTCAAAACAAAATTGATATTTTCACCAAGTGCAAACAAACTAATAGTGAGTGCGTGGACGCGTGTTGCTTGTGTTGACATTGATTCAATAGGCAACTATGTGCTATTTATGGGTCGGGCTCTGTCCGCGACTGGTGTACCGTCGTTCGAGTGGCGGTCGCATAAAGCCTTTTTGACGCGGCCCCTTACCCACACTTCCTTCCTTTTCTATCCTACCGTTCTATTTCTCCTTCCCTTTGCTTACCTCTATTTGCTCCCTTATTATTCATACCATCCTAACTCTTGCACCTTAGTTTTCTAACACCCTCTTGGCAAATTTGACTCTGACTGTTGAGGTGCCATTAAGCATTCACAAACAACAGCTATCAGACACATGACAATGAAATTCCATGGGGATAAAAAACCTACGCCGATGCCATACATTTTATTTATTTTATTTCAATAAATGTTCAGGTCTCCAGCCTATTACATACAAATATATAAGTACATTAAATTAACAATTTCTGATCAAAAAAAAGAAGTAATGTTTTAATCCCAAAAAAAAACACGAACATAGACACAAACTACGTACTCATACCAAAAACAAGTAATGAAAAACAAATGAATATTGGAAAACAAATGGATAATGGGATCGTTGAACAATGATTGTTGTCATTTATGTTCATGTTCTTGGGACATGGAGTCATATTTCAGGAATGTAAATAGCAATCCAATAGAGGGATTTCATCACGTGACTCTAACTCATCTGGAAGCCACTTTGCAGGGCAGCGGCGTCTTTGCGTTTCACGCATCTTCACACGGCGACATCACGTCACACGTACAACAAATATGCTACATGCTAACCTACCAGTACTAATTCAGCGAATTTTACTTATTACAATTTGTGTTCCCTAATTCTGATTTTACTTTATATTTTCCTTGAGTTTTATATATTCAATAGATATATTGCGAGTAACCTTAACGTTTAATAACGCCATCTGATTATTCGTTAAACTCAGACAAAGCCTACATACCTGATATAAAGTGCTCGCTGCAAATTCTAGTGTGTACAGTAGGTTGAAAACCGTTGCGTCGTACAGCAGAAACCCACTTCGAACATCAATCAGGATCAGATCATAATCGAGAAAAAAATGTCTTTTATTCCCCTGCACACATCTATTAGTGCAACCAACGGCACAGCAAGATTCCAGCATAGTTATCTTACAAAAATATTTTAATATAACAATATGCAAATATACGTAAATCTAATTAGGTGTACAGCAGACGACAGTGTTTTTCCCCCGAGAAAATGGCGATGTAAGCAAAGTCATGTGACCTCATGACATCAGCTGAAATGCCCTTAAAAAGCAAAATAAGTCTGTATGATTTCAATAAAGAAATGAGTTTTAGATATAATGTATCAAACAAATTAGCATACAAGCAGCTGGGGACTGGATGTCCTGTAAACTACTGAGGGAGTGGGGGGGGGGGGGAGTGGTAAAATAGGGGCAGAGAAGAAATTTCTCCTGGAACATTTGAGCAAAATATTGTTTGGTATGTTATGGTAAAGAGCTGTGAAAATTAAAAGCCGAACAAAGTTTGAAGAGCAAAATAATCCCTCACCCATTTTGAATCACTTTTACTAGATATTTATCCTTTATTGGTTTTGATGTGATAGCATCAGGAACCTATGCGGTCATGATGGCGTGTGTGTATGTGCGACGTGCATACAGTATGTATGTGTGTGTGTGTTTGTGACGGCCAGCTCATAAACACAATATCTCAAGAACAGTACACTGAATTAATGTCATATGTGGTACACAGCCCAATGTACCATATTGTTTTTGATTGTGATGTCATGCTTATTAATGAGTAGGCTGGGCTTTATGTAAAAAATTGGAAATGCTCATATTTTAAAAATCGCATGTCTGTTTTGTTTCATATTTGGTACAATTATGATGTTAGGTGTGTGTTCATGTTCATTGTATAAAAATTGTTGAATTTCATTAATATGCATAATGGGCGGGGCTTAATATGATTTTGCTGAAAAGAGCTTGTAAACACGGTATCTCAAGAATGGTACACTGCTTTTCAATGGTGATGTCATGCATATTAATTAGTAGGCGGAGCTTAATGTAAAAATCTGAAAATGCTCATAACTTAACAATTGAATGTCTGTTTTGTTTTAAATTTGGTACAATTATGGTTTTAGTTGATGTGTGCCTATTCATTGTGTAAAAATGTAAAATTTCATTAGTATGCATAGTGAGCATGGCTTAATGATTTTGTAAACAAAAAGCTTGTAAACATGATACTGTATCTCAAGAACTATGAACTACATTTACGCCATATGGAGTACACAGATAGCCCATGGTCTATAGATGTATCCTATTGTTTTTGGTGGTGATGCCAAGCATATTAATAAGTGGGCGGGGCTTATACGCTGACGATACACAAATTTATTTTTCCTTCAAAGCTTTGCAGCAACATAGTGTTTCAACCATCCAATGCTTAGAAAATTGTATTAGAGATATTCGTATTTGGATGAAACAAAACTTTTTAAAACTAAATGATGACAAAACAATGTATATGTTAATTGGATCTCGACAAAAACTTGCAAAATTTACAATGCCAGATATTGTCATTGGTGATTCTAATATCAAATCTTGCTCTCAAGCCACGTAACCTAGGTGTCATCTTTGATTCAACCATGAGTATGAACTCTCATATTTCACGGGTTACCCGCACTGCTGCTTTTCATCTTGAAACATTGGTAAAATAAGGAAATATCTTGACCCTACTGCTACTGTTCAAATCATACATTCCTTTGTGACTTCACGTCTAGATATGGGAAATTCTCTACTGTATGGTCTTCCTCAAAAACAAATTCACCGTCTTCAACTGATTCAAAACTCTGCTGCACGCCTTGTAACGCTCTCAAAGAAATCTTGTCACATTACTCCAATCCTAAAAGACTTGCATTGGCTCCTGTGTCATATAGGATAATATATAAAATACTGCTTATTGTTTACAAATCGTTGATTGGGTGTGCTCCAAATTATATCTCTGACCTTTTAAAATCATATATTCCTACTCGTGCTCTTGATCCAGTGACAAATTACTTTTATGTGAACAAAAATCTAACCACTCATGGGGTGATAGGTCTTTTGGTATAGCTGCACCACGGTTGTGGAATCAATTACCCCTTCATGTCAGATCATCCAATTCTCTTGCAATTTTTAAAACAAATCTAAAGACACATCTCATGTCCAAAGCGTTTATTTAATATTGTTTTTGTGTATACATATGTGGGTGTATGTGCGTGTGTAGGCTCCTATGTATGTTTTTTTTTTTTTTTTTTTTTTTTTAATTGTTATTCCTTTATGTTTTTTCACATTGTACGGCGCCTTGAGCACCTTCTGGGTGGATACGTGCGCATTATAAATCTTATTTATTATTATATTATTATTATTATTAAAGTTAGAATTTTAGAATTTGATTAGTGAGCAACTGTACAGTATGTCCATTTTGTATTATATTAGGCATAATAATATTGTTGGTCATTATGCTTATGTTATTAACAGATGTCATTAATATGCATGGTGGGCTTAGCTTAAATGATTAGTTAGGTCAAGCAAGTCTATATCATATGAAAGAGTACTTTAGAAGAAACGAAATAGTGAAGAAAAAAAGCATTCAACAATCTTATTCTATTAAGGAGATATTTAAGTTTAAAGTTTGGTATCATATGTGTAGAAACGACTGAAATCAGACTAGTTGTGATGTCATAGCCTCAGATTCATCAAAGTCTTTATGTATTCATATTTTGTCCTGCAATTCTGTGGCTTAAAAACCATGCGATATGTTGAAAAAGTAGTAAGTTACAAAATTGAATAAACTTTTTTTTAAATACATTAACAATTGTTAAGAATGTGAGGATGAAGACACAACCTTCCATAGTAGACTTACTACACCAGTCATTTCTATCAGATAAGACCAAGCTTTAAACTTGAATATCTCCTTAACGGAATATGATTTTTAAATGCTTTCTTCACCACTTTGTTTCTTTTGAAGTCGTTTTTTATATAAGAACAACTTGCTTGACCACTGGTCTAATCTTTTAATCATATGTTAAAGTGCCTAATGATATAAAAACCATATCTCATGAATGGTATGATCAGATTTGTGCCATATGTGGTACATGTACAGATGGGTTATGGCCTGTACATATGTTCTAATGTTGTGGTAGTGTTGTCATGAATATTAATGAGTAGGCGGGGCTTACGAACAAATTCTTGAAAGATAAATGAGCAACCTCTTTTGCATTATACTTGCTATGATAATGTTGTTGTTGTGCAAATGCTAATGTTGTCAACCTTTGTATTGATTTGCATGGTGGGTATGGATTATGAATGAATATCATGGAACAAATATTTCATGATATGCAGTGACATGACAGTTGATAAAAAATTGCAAATCAATCAGCATATGAAAAAAGCATCGGAATCACAAAACCTTTTGATTCTGGTTTATTTTTGAGCCAAATTTCAGGTTTTGTGGCTCCTTAAACGGAAAGCATTTCACATCTTTATATTACTGTACGTTGAAAAATTAGTTACAAATTCACACGTCATTCTAATAGTCATCATTCATTCATAATAAGATAGCATTAATTCAGTCTTCCAAAGGTACAAAGTGCTGAAAATTGAATGAAATATTTCTGAAGAATTAATTCAAATCAATCTAATTATTTCAATCAAATTTGTTACTGTCATTAAATTTTTCATTTATTAAAAGGTGCACCGGAAAATATCTTTCTCGATGGGCCAGTCCGCTCCTCTCTGCATGCATCATGTCTCATTGAAACTTTGAATAGTCAAGCATGCCGTCATTTAGACAGCCTTTGTTATAGCTTTGATTTCTCTTGCTTTTCAGAGTTCGTAGTGCACCAGGTGAGAAGAAGAATTTGAGCACCCAGGAAGCCTGATGATTGTGAGTTTGAATTGGTAAAATTAAAAACTAGAAAAAGACATTTCTGCTCAAACAATTTGACCATCTAACCATTAATCAATATTCTCAGAAAGCTCATCCTCACCTTCTTGTCCTGGATATCATTTCTTTCTTCTTCACCGATTTGGCTCGACGATGTCATGCTGATTTTGACTTCGTGAGGATCAATTGAGTGACAAGACTTTTGATATAACGAGTCATTACACTTTTAACCCGTGATGTGTCATGGCATGTGATTAATACTTTTGCCATCCTTTCATAAATTCAATTAGTTTTCTCCTCATCAAAGTACATTTATTATTCATGAATTAAATGCGCAGATTCACTTTTCCGTACATTTTGCGTTAATTGTAATTGAACACCAGGTGTTTTTAACTCCTTATGTTTTTAACTCCTTGGTGAGTAGTGCTGTTGTGTTTTCATTGTGTGCCACTTGATTTGCATTAAGCCTAGTGTGACTTCCACTCACATGGGGCCTAATGTACAGGAAACAAATCAAGGTATGATTGCATAAGCAGTTAAGGTGAATATCTCAAGAGAAATATTTCTCATTCTGGAAATTGAAAGAATTTTATGCAACATTTTCTGACAAAACAAGTGTGGTTTTGTAGAGATACTGACCAATACTACTTAAAGTTGTGAGTACCCTTTGCATTATACTGGACTGTACCTCTCTGTACCGATGTTAATACAATTGTTATTTGGTTTAATTTTAGAAGCAAGAAACAAGCTTAGTACTTTTACAGATGTACAGGAAATTGTGGAACTGACCTTACTTTTTGTAAAATATGTTTTTGTGCCAAGTACATTGATTTAAGTGTTCTGGAATGTTGACAATTATTTCAGTCAACTCTAACATCTACAGCGTATGACTTTCCCATTGCGCTTGTAGTTGTTTGGAGTGGATTGTAACGTTCAAATGTGATTTATGTTCACCTCACAAATATTTTGAATTAAATGTGGATGAAAAGTGTTTTTCAGCAGTACAGGGGTAGCTAAGTTGGATGTGCATGTGAAGAGCAAGAAAATACACTTTGTTTAGTAAAGTTCACAAGCTTGAAGAAGAAGTTTTCGTCAAGTATGGATTTGATCCTGTTTGGATATTAGGTCTGTGATGCAGTGTAGTGCTGTATGACACTGTGAAGTCACCTGTAAATGGTTTGTGTGTACAATATGGGGCTTGGGAGTGCGAATATTAATACAACAGTCCCTAAAGGAAGGGCTTTTGTAACTGTTGCAGTAATTTCACTATTTATGGTTCTAATGGTCATCATAAGTTATGAAAAAGATGTAAAACCAATGATTCCTAGCAGAGTCGGAGGTCCAGCATTTAGGAAATCAGATGTTGTCATTCAGAGCAGAAGGGAATATGCAAGTGATTTTCCGACAGTTTCAAAAGTGACTCAGACTTTGAAGGACAGGAGTTCTAATTTGCCAGGCGCAACAGACACTTTAAATGAGAGTTCAGAAATATCGCCTTCTTTCTTGATAGCTGAGGAAAGTTCCATTTCAGGAATAGTTGATATTAAACGTGTAGAAGGAACGGAACCAAAAGTAAATAGTAAAAACAATGCAAGTTCAGTAAATCTCTCAAATAATGAGGCAAGTGATCTTGGCTATTTTGAAGATGACCGGCTTTTGAAACATGGCTGTTATGAGAGGGGTAAGATTAAAGGGTATAGACAATTGTTGCCCGAATCGGATTTACATAAATTAGGGTGTGCCCAAAGACTCCCAGATGCGTTAATATTTGGTGTTAAGAAGGGAGGTACAACCACCCTTAAGGAGTTCTTGGCGTTCCATCCAAGTGTTTCGGTTGCACCATTGGAACTGAAATTTCTTAATTCTCCAGATTTAATTGCAAAAGGTGTGTTGAAGTATATCTCAATGATGCCATACAGTACGCCTGATCAAGTAGCTATGGAAAAAACACCGGGATATCTTGTAAGACCACGCTGTGCTGGGAGGCTTAAGAAAATGATCCCAAATTGTAAATTGATCGCTGTCTTACGGGATCCAGTTAAGAGAGCTATTTCAGATTATGTTCATGTCGGATGGATTAACTCGACTCGCTTAAAAGGAGCAAAATATTTATTGTCGAAATACAGTCACCGGATTCCGCATTACGAGCTGTATGAAACGTTTAAAGAGTCAGTAATGTATGAAAATGGTTCAGTAAAATGGTGGAATACTTTGGTCGATAGTGGAGTTTACGTCAAGCACATTCGTAATTGGCTTGATTACTTTCCTCCGTCCAATTTCTTATTTCTCGAAGCAGAGCAATTTAACAAGAACCCAGCTCCAAGTTTACAAATCATAGAGAAATTTCTGGGGATTGAATCCTTCTTTTCTGAAGACAAGTTTTATTATGATAGTCACAACGGATTCTATTGTGTGAAAAAACCTATATTTTCTTGTATGCCGGATGAAAAAAGTCGCCCCCATCCAGAAATCCCAGAAGATGCTATTAATGCTTTGAAGAGATTTTACGAACCTTACAACCGTCAGCTTACTAAGTTAATTAACAAAACTTTCTCCTGGACTTCATATAGTTGATCATAATCATTTGATGAAATGTACTGCAGGATGATACTGTACTGCTGTAGAATGAAATAGATTAAAGAGGTGGACTTCTAGTGTGTGTGTGTGTGGGGGGGGAGGGGTTGGCCTACTGTGTGATAGAGAGTACTCTTTTATTTTACATTCTGACAGCATCATTTATCATGAAAAATTGCTCAGTTATACTTTGTGAACTATTTCAAGGTTACTCGCTCGCACTTTCCTTGCAATTGTCCTTTAAGAATTGCATCCCTTCATATTCTTTCACAAAATATTAAATACAAATACTGCTGCCTCCAAATATAGCTTACCCATTGGCACTGATCATGCTAAGGAATTGAAGTAGAGTTATTCTTAAGTTAATCATATAATATCCAGTTATGTATTTCCGTTGTTTACTTACCATGTGGGATGGGTGAACTCGACTCACTCAAAAGGAGCAAAATATTTATTGTCGAAATACAGTCAATGGATTCCGCATTATGAGCTGTATGAAACGTTTAAAGAGTTATTTACAGTTATGTACAGTTATACTCATCACACATGGAATACAGGATTATCTTCTACGACGACGACGAGTGAACACACAATTACAATGATGGGGTTGTCGCCTGCGTATTCTGTTATGATAGTAACAATGCTATCACGAAACGCTTAATACGACCTAGACGAGAACACAGGTACGACGTATGAACAGACATAACATCAACAACCAAGTCAATGTCCAAGGCCTTTGATAACCAGTTGTGGTGCACTGGCATGTCTACCCAACCCAGGCTTGAACCCAGGGCCTCGTGGTCTGTAGACATGTATGATAACCGCTACACCACAGTAGGTAGACATTATTTTCTAGTGAGACAAGTCCTTTTTATAGTGTATGATAGAAAAAAACATGAAAACCAAACATAATCTACTTAATTTATTGTTCCTTAAATATTTGTATTCACTAGAAAGAGTCAGCACAGTCAATCTTTGGCAGAATAATCTTTCAATGTATATGGACGTGTAGCAGCAACTTATGCTAAAATGCTTTCAAATCCATGAAAAATGATGAAAATAGCAAAACGTTCATCAAAATCGGTTAAAAATTGACCATTTTAGAGCATTTCTAATTTTCCGGCCAAAATATGAAAATTAGGTTCCTCTTGTGATGTATGACAGGGCGAAAGTTCCTATTTCCTTATGTAAACCCTTTGTTTTCTTTATTGCTAGTCACACATTTGTGAAAATGGAATTTAATTTTAACCAAAAGTTTTTTAAGTGTTGACCATATCCTTAACCAAAATCTAGCAGGAATAGACTTTATCATCATTTTCAGGAACTGAAATTTAGGAAGGAAATATAAAGAATTACATAAAGCTTTTCCGCTACTTGCCTGGTCATACATCACAAATTTAACATAAATTATGCATTCACTGCAGAACGCTAAAACTTTAATCAGTCATAATTTAAAAGATATATTCGTGCTATTAACAAGATTTAAAGACTGTTGGATTTAGAATTGATACTCAATTCTCGGGGGCTAAAAATGTCTAGGCGTCCATAGACCTTTAAATTACAACAAACGCACTGGCAGCTTGCAAGTTAATCAAACTTTGAAGAACTTTAATTGTATGCAAAAGCTGTGACAAATGAAAGAAAAGACAGCCAAAACTTATCAGTCCGAGTGGTTGAAAACCTTGCCTTCAACAGTCAATTTGGAAGTCTCCTTGCAGGAATTAGCCAGTCATTAATTACAAGATCTGGAAGCCCTTTCTTTGGCAGCTGTAAAATTTTCTCCTGTAAATTGCGCAGGTCTGCTTTTATTCAGTTTGCTAAAATGCCCTGCAGTTAAAGCATTTGTTCTTTCATGGAATAATGATGTAATTTTTTTGTTTTAACTTAAAGCAGTTTGATCTTGTATGAAAGAGGACTTACTAAAAGAAACAAACTAGAGAAGAACAGCTTACTCTATTAAGGAGATATTCAAGTTTAAAGCTCTGTCTGTATGACAATCTATGTATGTATGACAATCTGTTTTTACTTGATGTGCAAATCATTATATACTTTTGTAAAATTTACTTGTACAGTAAGCTTGTTTTTACTTGGTATGCAAATCATTATGTACTTGTGTAAAATGTACTTTTACAGTAAGTTTGCATATACTTGTAGAATTGGTTTGGGAAATTAGGTTGTATGAACAGGTGGTGGTAGTATTAGCTGAAATGCTTCAAAATCATGTAAACAGCAAAACATACCATCAAAACTTTAAAGTCTATTCAATTTTTAGTTGTCTTAATATGCAAATGTTATGCAAATTTGTGATGCTTCAATGGGTAGACCTCTAGTAAGCCCATATCACTATTTTGTTTACAAAGAACAGCTAAATCTAACAACTGTTTTGAAAGGTCTAATTACCAAACCCCAATCTCTCTGATTATTTGAAAACTTCCCATCTTAAATTTAGGAAGGGATTTAACAAATATAATAAATATACAAATATCACAAGTTTTATTTGTGTTGAAAAATGCCCAAGTTTCATGGGCCTATTAAAGTAGAACTACTAGACAAGCCAGTACATAGTTTAAAGAGTGGTTTCTACTAGTGTTGTCATGACATGTCGATTATCACGATATCGCAATATCTCTCTTAACACGACATGAAATATGCCTCTCAACACATATTGCGATACCAAAGACTAATACAGAACTGAGAAATTTTCGCGCATCTAGGCTAGGCTACTTTATACATTATGGTACTAACGTTATGGTAGTAAATCTATAAGTCAAATTTAGGCCATTAAAAATGTGCTCAACATAAAAACAACTAATTAAAAATCGTGCTCCTTTACCCCACATTGGCATGCTCCGATGCAAGTAGGCAAAAAGAACGAAAGATTGACCCAGAACATGCCTCTCACTTCGATGATTCATGGTCACGTTGGCTGAATAACCAAACATGTGTGTGATGCGTAATGAACGTAATAGTTGTGCGATCATGTCGTCCGCTAGATCTGCAAATCATTTTTTCTTGCTTCCATCATACAGTCATAAAAGAAGTAATGTTAGTGATATTAATGATTTTTGTCGTGAGTCAGTTTCTTTGAAGGCACTACTTTTGCCCTACATATGTTTAATATTGCTTAACATGTTAGGGGTTAATTCTAATGTTGATAATGTAATAAATAAGTGCTTTTTGTGGTACATTGTATATATAATTTATCTGAATGCCATGCAGTGAAAATATACATATCATTATATCAGTCCAGGAGAACTCCTGGAAGTAGGGGATAAAATATCTTCAAGAAGTTGGAGACAGAAAAACTATGGGAGCCATCGTTACACGATATTACCCATAATTGAAAGATTTCTTTGTGAACACCTTGTAATGGAATTGAATGGAATAATGAATATTTGTAATATGCCAGAATTGCCAGTAGTAATCTTATTTTTAATAAAGGTGCTTGTGCTGAGTAGAAAGTATGTCAATATTGTAAGCAAAGTTGCACTAATGAAATTATTGACTGAAGTATATTCTGTATAATCCTTGCTTAATGGTATCTTCTCAAGCTGATCTGTAAATGTACAAGTAAAGCCCACCACTTGTTGATGTTTGTATATTACAAATCTATTACAAATTTATTTTGAATAATGGAATAAGGTCCTTGAATACTTTGGTCATGGTGTTAAAGGAATATTCCCATGGATTTTCCTTTTTTTTATTCATATTTGATAGAGAAATATTTTCGAAACAAAGTGCTGAAAAAAAACTATGTTGATATCTTATTCCGTTTAGAGGTTATAACAATTAAAGAGTAAAAAATTGTTCTTAAAAGCACCTCATGCAGTATATGTCCTTCGGCTTGGTGATGTTATCAAGGCAAATCCAAGACAGTTCTTAAATCTTATTCCATTACGAAGCTACAAAATTTTGAAGTATTTTTGAATTTGGACAAAAGGGACTGATTGGCAACATGTGTGATGTCATAGAGAAAATTTCAGCAAAATGTCTTTTGTATTTCTTTAAAAATGATTTGGATTTTTTTTACATTGAAAATGTGATGTACACCAAGAAAAAAACCCAAAATGTTTTCTTGTAAATTATATATTCCACCATATCTCTATAATGAATCAAAAATGTGGTTTGATGATGTAAAAAAAGTATGATTTAATTTATGAAAAATACATAAGAACTTGCTGGAACTGCCTTGATGACATCACCGAGCTGAAGGACATATACTGTACGAGGTGTTTTTAAAAACATTTTTCTACTCTTTAATTGTTATAACTTCTAAACACAATAAGATATTAACATAGTTTTTTCACCACTTTGTTTCTATAAATTTTCTCTATCATATATGGAAAAAAAAGAATATCCATGGGAATATATCTTAAATTGTTTCTTTTATTTTATGTACTATATAAGTAGGACTGTCACAATATTGCGATATCTCAATTTTGTTTTTTTCCCCCAATATCTAAAATACCCTGACCGCAGTGACCAATATATGCAATTTTCACATGTGAACTGCAATATTAAAGCAAAAATTCTGAAAAAGAATCTACGAGATATTTCAAATGACTGATTTTAACAGGATATTTGCAGTATATTTAATTCTGTTGTTCTTCTTTTCCTTCGCTTCGTCCAATTGACGTGTAAATGAGATTTCCATGCTGAATACCTACGCAGTTTTCCAAAATTAATAATCATAACATATATATTGTGAATATGGTGATATATTGCAAAATGGTGAATATTACTCATAATATTGTGAAAGCCCTACTTATAAGATGAACATGCTTCAGTATAAAACGTCCATTTGTTTTGATAATCTTACATTATTTTGTAAATTAATGTGAACAAATTGAGGAAATGTCAAATACATTTGTTATTTATTCATGTCAGATTTTCATTTATTTTTTTTGATAACAAAGTATACTTAAATGATTAGTTCAGTGGTCATGCATGTCCATTTAAGATTAAAGAGGACTTTAAAATCAACAAAATGGTGAAGAAAGCATTCAAAAATCTTATTCCGCTAACCCTTTGTTTCCCAATCGGTTGTGACACGATCGATTTGACATGCACTTTTCAAAAAGTCATCTTCGTGAAATAGGCCCACAGCAGTGATTCTGGTATCATATGAAAGACTTTGAATACATGTAGTTCTTTTAGAAAATGTACCTTTTATAATTTATATGTGGAAATAAATTGAATTATGTCAAATAGACCGTAAGAAAGGCCAATTCACATGCTTTCGATTGAAATTAAAAAAAGCAACTGCCCCCTTTTTATTCATGCCAATATTTCAGTATAAATACAAATCCTCACTGTAGGACATATGTATATTCTCTTATTCTTTCTCATGTTTCCTTGCCTGGGGTAATACTTTACATATATATCTTGATTGGTTATATATACTGCAGAAAAGGACTGTTCGTTAAATCACATCATCTGATTATAATACCGACATAGTACAGTATTTTTAAAGATTTGAATATCCTCAACGTTAATGACATTTATAACAGAACCCCCTAGCTTGATTTAAAAAGGGGCAGGGTGTTAGACTTGTTGAGGGGCACATTAATACGCGCGTGAAGTGCTGCGTTTTTTGGGCATGGAGTCCTGAGGCCCTCTTATGTAAGGCTGAATTCCATGGTGAAAAAGCTATTGGATTTTAGCTATAATCATACCTCAGAATGAAACTATTCTGATTGATAAGGACCATTCATGAGCCAAACAGGACGATTGCTTAATATGCTATCATTTTGTGTTCTTTATCCATGTAGTTTTCATTTATGAGGCTAATTAAGATTATTAACTTAATTCTACTTATTTTTCTCATGAGAAGCAGGGCGGACCCCAGGGGAGCAGGGCGTACCCCAGGGGGGCAGGGTGGACCCAGGGTGGCAGGGTGGACCCCAGGGGCAGGGCGGCCCCACGGAGGGGCAGTGTGGGCCGCCCCTGTAAAACAGTATAGCTAGTGATCTGTTTATAAGCACCAAATGGTAAGTTTTATTTTAAAATAAATCTTAAGTTGTTACCATCTACGTTCAGTAATTTATTTGAAGCAAACAAAAGTATTCCTAACCACTTTACCAGACACTCCGATAATTATCATTTATTCAGCTTTAATACCATTGCCAACAAAAACTGGTTTCTCTATTCGGGTACTAAACCCTGGAATAACCCAGATCCTCTGTTTAAGAATATCACCTCATTCTCTTTATTTACCAAAAAACAAACAAATTATCTTGTTACCAAATATTAATTCTGGGTACAGCTGTATAGAGGGTGGGTATAAGGGTGTGGGAGGGTCCGGGTTAAGGATGGATTATGTGGGTGGGCAGGGCTGTTGTAGAGTATATATTTAAGTTGTAAAATGTAATTTTTGACTTCCGTTTAGTTGGTTATTGTTTTTGTTGTTATTTTTTTTGTAAGTGGCCTGCTTGTCAAGCAAGCACTTACTTTTTCAGGCTTCCTCTATATTATGTAAATCATTTGTTGTATATTGTTAAAGAATGTGGAAATAAATGAAATTGAAGCTTCCAATTGCAATACAACTCACCTACACGAAATATACCGTAAGAAAGGCCCATTCACATGTTTTCGATTGAAATCAAAAAGAGCAACTACCCCCTCTATATTCATGCCGATATTTAAGTATGAAAACAAATCCTCACAGTAGGACATACACAATGTAGTATAGTGGTAACGTGTGGGATTACTGTATGGGCGCCCTGGGTTCATATAACTCACCATATACACAGTTTTGTTTCTCACGAGAAATTAAAGCGGTGATTATTTTTTGGTTTATTTTCATTGTTTTTGCAGGATTTGCTTTGAGAAAAAAATTCAGACTGACATGAAAAATTTCACCAACAATTTCAATTCGTAAAAAATCCTGCATTTTTTATTATTTACAAGAAAAAAATACAAGCTCAAAAAAATTGGCCTAATTTTGCCGAAATTTTGCATATTTATGTCAATATTTTCTTGATGTTGACTTTTTATTGAAAAGTTTATTATCTTAGCATTCATATAAACCAAACTTGTAGTGATACAAGACGAAACATTTTAGTCATGTTTTCGATTCCCTACAACTCATTTTGGTTTCAATGGTGTAAAAAACGACTGAAATCAGACTAGTTGTGATGTCATAGCCTCAGATTTCTCAAAGTCTTTATGTATTCTATCATATTTTGTCCTGTGATTTTGAGGCTTAAAAACCATGGGACATGTCAGAAAAGTAGTAAAACTGACTCTAGTAAGGGTATTTTTAATATACCTCCTGAAGAAGTTCGAGGAAAAATAATTCAAATAGTAAAAAGAAAGAAAAAAAGCTTTCTTCAAAATTAAATACATTAACAATTGTTAAGAATGTGAGGATGAAGATGCCACCTTTCCTTAGTCACGAGTTACTACACCAGTCATTTTAACACAGATAAGACAACTCTAAACCTGAATATCTGCTTAACAGAATCAGATTTTTGAATGCTTTCGTCACCATTTCGTTTCTTTTAAAGTCCTTTTTCATATAAGATGAACTTGCTTGATGACCAAACTAATACTTTAAGTAGAATAAAAATATTTGTCGAGGAATCTGTGGATGTGATGTCCCAACTAGTCTGATTTCAGTCGTTTTTACCCAACTAATATACAGTATACAGAACTTTTCAAGCTGAATATCTTCTTTACAGAATAAGATTTTTGAATGCTTTCTTCATCATTTTGTTTCTTTTGAAGTTTCTTTCTCATATAAGATGGACTTGCTTCACGCATGAACTAATTCTTCAGGGGAAGGCCTTATAAAAATAAAAAAAGCAACTATATTCAAGCTTTATTATTCATCCACCATTTTCCACATTGGAACCTTAATGCTCAGTTGACTTGAGTTCTAGTTATCTAACATTTTCTTGGTTAACGGAATATTTTCATGGTTTTTTGTAAAATTTTATTTGAAAGAGCAGACTTTTAGACAATTTGGTACAAAAATCAGGTTGATATCATATTACGTTCAGAAGATGTGGATTTTTAAAGATTTCCCAATTACATTTTTAAGTACAGTATGATGAATTCGTGTTTGATGATGTCATAGAGACAATTCCATTGCAAATGTTTATATATTTCTTTGAACATTAATTGGTTGTTTCTGTCTGATTAGAAACAATTTTCCAAAAGTTATTGAAGTAGGGTATATTTTGCAATGTATATAAATACCTAACTTCCATCAATTTATTTTTCTATCAGGTTTTACTAATAAAAAAAGGATGATAGATTTTAATTGAATACATACATTTTGTGGGAGAATGTGTTGCTGTTATGTGATACTGAGCCTTTTCCTATTTGTTTATTGCCATTTTTTGTGAACCTTAAAATTTGAATATCTCCTGGTAGGAATAACATATAAAAATGGATTTTTGTACTAAATTGTTTCTGAAATTGTTCTCTTTCTTATGAAAGGTTACAAAAAAACATGGAAATTTCTTTTGAATCATCAACTTCATTTTCATTTCACATCATTACATAACATCACAAAGTATTCATCTACCCATAATATATTCACCAACTCATGTAGTGGCTGACCATCATATCAATCACTAAGATGCTTTCCATTCTTTTGTCTTCCCAGACCCTTATTCCGGGGCTTAAGTTCTCTGAACAACAGTGACCTAAATTTAAAAATTGAAGAGCGTCCTCTTCAAAATCCATCCTTCTTACAGTATGTGTGCTAATGCATCCAGTCTTAAATCTATGTGAGTTTTTTTTTTTTTTCTTCTTCTTTTGCAACATTTTTCACCTAATGATTTGCATGTTGTGGTAAAAAATACACCACAGGAAAAATATTGAACAACACTTGAAATTTAGTGGGCTAGAGGCATCTACAGTCAGGGCCGCCGGGAGGATTCATGGGCCCCCATAGTATGGTCCCTTTAACCCGGACTCCATAGGACCCGGGGGAATTGTCCCCCTTTCATCCTTATGTCGGCGGCACTGTCTCCAGTTGATAAACCTATCAAATGGAATGTCAAAGAGACATAAAATCTATTGTTTCTAATTATTCAAAACTTTAATGTTACTTATTTTGAGAGCTGCCATCTTGATGTTAAAACATGCAGGAAATGATGTCATCAGCTCAACAACATGCTGGAATGCTTTGTTTTTCTTTACAATTTGTCTCAAGTTTTCAAGCTAATGAAAAATTGTTTTCTTTTGTAAGGGTCAAGGACATTTTGTGTATACATCAAATTATCAAAACATGCTCTTAAAACTTCTAATAAAGACTTTAATCAAATTTATAAAGAAATACATTATAATTCCTTTGTCCTTTTCAGGGAAATTATATCATTAAAGATTAGATACAGAATTGAACAAAATGGCAGCCTCCATGTGTCGAATTCAAACATGAATAACTTGAGATAGGAATAAGTTTTTAACTTGCTGATTTTGGAAGTTGATCTAGATTTTGATCCTATGTCATGCGAAATAATGATTGTATCAGACTTTATATCTCCTTTTATTTTGGATAAAATAGTCTTTGTAACTCGCCGAACAATAGGGGCGGCATTTAAAAATAAATCCCTACCCTTTGTAAAAATGGTGTTTCAACCACTTATGCCTGATGAATGTTGATGTTACTGCAGAGAAAATAAAGCCCACCGCCCACGAGAGCTTGAGAATACAAAGTTGTGCTGCCTGTTTTGTAACGAGTGTGTCAGGCAAGGGAAAGAAAATCCTAAATTACACAAAAAGTATCAGTGAGATATAAAAACTGAGCAAATCAATGTGTATATATAAATGTGTATATATATATATATATATATATATATATATATATATATATATATATATATATATATATATATATATATATATATATAAATATATATATATATATATAAATATATATACATATATATATATATATATATATATAGATATATATATAGATATATATATATATATATATATATATGTATATAAATATATATATATATATATATATTATATATATATATATATATATATATATATATATATATATATATATATATATATATATATATATATATATATATATATATATATATATATATATATATATATATATATATATATATATATATATATATATATGTATATGTATATATATATATATATATATATATATATATATATATATATATATATATACATATATGCATATATATATGTATATATATGTGTATATATATGTATATATATATATATATGTATATATATGTATATATATATATATATGAGCAGGTGCCTTTTTTGCACTAATTTCGTAGTGCAGGTGTCATTTTTAGTATAAACAATATATAAATTACTAAAAATATATATTTTTTCTTCATCATTTTCATAGTGCAGGTCCCCAAAAAGGAGGTTGCAATGTGTTAATTTTGTTCTGCTGGTCCAGGTTTACAATATTTTTGTTGAATACTCATACGGCAGATATCAAAATTAACTTCTTTCATACTGCGGGTATCAAAATTGTATAATTTCTTACTGCAGTTACGAAAAAATCTGTCACACTGCAGGTATGTTTTTTTTGGTTGGTGGGCTGCACACCCCTATCACTTTTAGTATGAAGTGCTCCCCTGGTGCACACCACAGCCAAGTAGCCCAAGGCTATTTGTGTGTATAATATTATAGAAAGCTTGTGCTGAGTAATCAGGACACGTGTTATTGAAATCACTCATCCGTATTAGGTGTCTTAGTGGAATTTTTTTTAGTTTTTTTGCATTTTGAATTAAAGCAAATAGCCAAACTTTATGGAGGGATCACTTCTCAGGGATCGAGAAACACCAACATTTTTGGTTGTAAGCAGAACAATTACTCCAGTAAATTATGTTTTCATCAACTCTTGCTGCCCCTCAGAAATTCCCTTGTAACTTTCTGAGATTTACTGTTTTCCGAGGTATATTTCCTCCATTTTCGTTGCCCGATTTTACCTCCCAACGGGCAAGAAAGCATGAAAATGGGATTGTAAATTCATTTCAACCCTCAATAGCCACAGAGAGAGGGTCAGAGGTTTGATGCTTTTTAAAAATTCACTATTAGGCACAACAAAATGTGGCTTTTTAGCACCCTTCCCCTTCTTTCACACCACTAACAATAAACAAACACACACATTCGTCTTTCATTTAGGAGACAGACAAATACTATGATGTAATTTATCATATATGTATTTAAAAGTAATAAAAATGCTAAGCAAATGAGTATCAAGTAATACAAAAATAGGAGAAATTTAAAAACGTTAAAATACATAATACACAAATTAAGGATACATTATAAAATGATTCAAAGTCAAAAGGCAAGGATTTAGAATAAAACAAGCAAAGCCAGGTACAAGATATATAAAAGATGAAAATAACGTTTTTGTACAACTAACGAACAAGACTTATTTCATAAAGTACAACTGGGGCCAAAGGGACTATCCTCCACTCTTAAACATATCAAAGTTTTCATTACTTCTCCACCAATCAGTGGTGGCGCTAAAGGGTGCATTTCCCCCCCTACAAAACCATCCATTTTACTCCCCACTTTCCCCCAAATTTATCCGATTTATAGGCTTTTTCCCCTGCCCCTCCCCATGAGACAAACTTGCCCCTCTCTAACTCTCAAGACCAAAATTTTGGCGTCACCACTGCCACCAATCTCTTCCTTCCTCGTGCGTTACATTTTTAACAACTTTGTAGTCGTCTTGCTGTTTCAGTTTAAGCTTTGTGTACTCTCTGATGATTGCTATAAGTCAAAACAAATCTTCCCCAGAAACTTTTCACTTCTTCAATAAAGTTGGGTGCAATTTTTTCTCTCTTTATTCTCCAGAGATTTTAGAAGAGAGATTGCTTGATACAGACAGTGAAACGACGAAGTAAGATGTCTGTCCCAACGCCAAAGCGAAGTACCTTCATATCCATTTTCTCATTTCTATTGTGTGTAGTGTTATTAATGTATTTCACATCAAGCAACGAGGAATACAGTCTAAATGATACTCCTGAATACCTCACCTTAGCTCTGGCTAGTCCTTTTCCACCCAAAGAAATGGACCCCCCGTCATCAGCAGAACAACGATTTATAGATAAAGCGGAGGCATTTAAGAAAAATGAAATGATTTTAAAAGCCGAAAAAGAAAAGGTACCTGTGTCCTCTTCAGAAATGAGCTTCTCTTCAGATTATGAGAGCTCGGAGGAGGAGGAGTTGAGGGAGTATGTGCAAAATGTCCAGGATATATTGAATATTCAAAGGGATCTGCAGTGGTTTAATGACAGCAAGGGTGATGAATATTCAAGTTCTGAGGAGGGGAAGTTAAAAGAACAAATGCAAAATATGCAAGACACATCAGACACTAAAAATAATTTGACTGGACTAAATGCAAATGATACTTATCCAACAGTTGTACAGCAGGGATGTTATTTAAGAGGGAAGATCAAGGGGTTTTTGAAATTGCTCCCTAAAGACGAATTAGAAAAACTTCAGTGTGTACAAAGAATTCCAGACGCTATAATATTTGGCATCAAAAAAGGTGGTACTACTACATTGAAGGAATTTTTAGGTTTTCATCCTGAGATTTCCGCAGCAGCGAAAGAATTGAAATATCTTAACACGAATTATTTGGTTAAGAAAGGAGCGTCAATGTATGCATCCATGATGCCATTCAGCGCAGAAGGTCAAATCGCCATGGAGAAAACACCGGGGTACCTTATTCGTTTGCAGTGTGCAGATAGATTAAAGGCAATGATTCCATACTGCAAGCTTATCGCGATACTACGTGACCCTGTCAAGAGGGCCATATCAGACTACGTTCATATGAAGTGGGTAGAAACACACAGAGAAGGTGGTGCCTCGCTCCTGAGAAAGGAAGTCCTAAAAGATCTCCCTCATTATGAAATCACAGATAATTTTGCCGATTCTGTTTTGAACCAAAATGGGACCGTGAAAGATTGGAACTCCTTGATAGATACTGGTTTGTACGCCAAATATATAAAATACTGGTTTAACCTTTTTCCATCGTCTCAGTTTTTGTTTTTAGACACTGAGAGTTTTACTAAAAATCCAACTCCATCTCTCCAAAGAATTGAAAAGTTTTTAGGGCTTTCTCCGTATTTTTCAGAAGATAATTTTCATTTTGATGAAGAAAAGGGTTTCTACTGCGTAAGAAAACCATTGTATTCATGCATGCCAGAAGCTAAAGGTCGTCCTCACCCAGCAATAAGTGAGAGTGTTATTACAGCTCTGCAGGAATTTTATGAGCCTCACAATCAAGAACTTAGTCGGTTAATTGGAGAAACGTTTCCATGGACAACGTATCCAAGGTAAC
Organism: Chiridota heheva; assembly: GCA_020152595.1. NCBI lineage: Eukaryota > Metazoa > Echinodermata > Holothuroidea > Apodida > Chiridotidae > Chiridota > Chiridota heheva. The sequence goes on from JAIGNY010004505.1 coordinate 72,928, forward strand.
CATTAAAGTATATAGATATTTGTATTTGATTACAGAAGCTTAAAGGAGACATACAGTCTGACATATTCCTTATATCATATGACAGAATTAAAAATAACAAATCTTCTGACCACGTTCCATACCTCCCCAAAGCATAATAATTACAAACTTGAACACTGCTACTAAATAGTACCAAGGGAGCCTCCATTTTGATTTTAAAACATGCAGATTATGATGTCATCAGCCCAGCAGGATGTAAGAATGCTTTGTATTTCTTTATAATTTACCTCAAGTTTTCTATTTGATGAAAAGTTGTTTTTTTGCTTTGTAAGGGTCAAGACCATTTTTGTGCACAGATGAAAATACCAAAACACATGCTGTGGAAACTTTGTCACATCATTTTGAAATAAAAGCTTGAATAAAATTGATAAAGAAATACATTTGAATCCTTATGTCCCTATTGGGGAAATTATGTCATCATGCACAATATGTCAATACAGAATTGAACAAAATGGCAGCCTTCATGTGTTGACTTCAAACATGAATAACTTGAGAGAGGAATAAGATTTTGACTTGCTGTGTTTGGTACTTGGTTTAGATTTTAATTCTCTATCATATGAAATAATGATTGTATTAGACTTGTGTCTCCTTTAAGTTGTTAATTATGTCCTTGTATATGACAGAGGCAGTGGTTCCGATTTCTTTGCAATAGGGAGGGGGGGAGGAACTCAGACAGTGGTGTATCCAGTCATATAGGCTTTATATAAGGCTTCATTTTTAAGATTTTAATGTGCTGATTTTGGTAGTTGGTTAAGATTGTAATCCTCTATCATATGAAATAAGGATTGTATCAGACTATTTCTCCTTCAGGTTGTTAATCATGTCCTTGTATATGACAGAGGCAGTGTCAGCATTTTCTTTGCAATAGGGAGGGGGGGGGGAACTCAGACAGTGGTGTAGCCAGTCATATAAGCTTTACATAGGGCTTCATTTTTTAGGGGAGGACGATGATATTCTTTCCCCCAACAACATTATTGGGAGGGGGGACCTTCTAGCCCTTCCTCCTCCTTACATTTGAGGTAAATTAAACACTAAACAATTTGTAATTTCTTGGTGTTTCCAATTATCTGCCTGAAATTACTTTACACCTCCACTTAATCTGCCCTTATCTTATACGAGTCATACCAAAGGTTTAAAAAATGGAAGCTGCTGCCCTCTTGCTTGGTGTTCAGCATAAATGATCAGAGTAAGGTGATACTACAGGTTTGTGCACTGTGTGTTAACTGCATCTTTTGAACCTCAATGTTTTCCTTGTAAAGCGCAGGAAAGCGCTAAATCCTTGGTAATATTATTGTTATTTAAACTTTGTACTTGCCGTATGACCTGTAATCCATCTTGACCTCTTTCAGGTAATGTACCAATAGTAGATGTACAACTTTCTTTTTTTTCCTTTTTTTGTGTGTAAATTTTATGTGGATTTAATTACTGATTTGAAATTTCTCAGGATAGGAGTAACAAACATGTATATCATTGATTGCTTGTTGTATTGATTACTTGTTGTATTGATTGCTTGTTGTATTGATTGATTGAATAATGTATTTTTGATTGATTGATGTATTTGATTGATTCTGAATCTGAATGATTGATTGCTTGAATCCGAATGACTGATTGCTTGTTTTGGTTCTGATGCTAGTAACATAAGGAACCTATGCAGTCATGCTGACGTGTGTGTGTCTGTCTGTGACAGCAAGCTTGCTAACACGATATCTCAAGAACTATACACTGGATTTGGTACAGGGATAGCAGATCCCTGTTTGGTACACTGATAGCCCACATGGTCTGTAGATGTACCCTATTGTTTTTGGTGATGTCATGCATATTATTGAGTAGGTGGGGCTTAATGTAAAATCTTGAAATGCTCATAATTTAACAACTGCATGTCTGGTTTGTTTCATATTTGGTTTAATTATGATGTTACCTGGTGTGTACATGTGCATTGGTATAAAAGGGTTGAATATCATTATCATGCATAGTGTGCAGAGCATATGATTGTGCTGAAAAGAGCTTGTTAACACGATATCTCAAGAAAAATAAACTACATTTATGTCATATTTCGATACACTGATTGCCCTTGGTTTGTAGATGTGCCCTATTGTTTTTAGTGATGATGTCATGCATATTAATAAATAGGCAGGGCTTAATGTAAGTATCTTGAAATAGTCCAATTTTAACAGCTCATATGGTGTACATCTAATTAAAAATTATGCAGATATCCCAACTTTCCTCTTTGCTATGAAAACACATTTTTATACCAGCTGCACTTATTGTTCACAGATTAATTGGTTCTGTAAACAATTTATCCACGCAATATTTATATTTACTGTGCATGAGTGACATTAAAGGTCAATGGTGGTCAATTGATTTTTTTACGGAACCACCGAAAATGGCCAAAAACGGCGGTTGGGAAATAAAGGACATATACACAACCCGTACCTGCCTTTTTTGATTCATACTTAGTATATTGATGCTAGCTAGTGTATATATTCATGGTCTAAAATAGTTGAATATCATTATTATACGCAGTGGGCGGGGCTAAGTATGGTTTTGCTGAAAAGAGCTTGTAAACACAGTAACTTAATGACAATACATTGGATACAGGTCATGTGGTACACAGATAACCCATTGTCTGTTTGTGTGCCCTATTGTTTTTGGTGGTGATGTCATATGCATATCGTTAGTGAAAAAGTGATCAATTTATAGCAACCATATGTATGTTTGCATCATACGTGCATTATCTTTGTCAGTTATTGTGTACATGCCTATTTTGTCAACAGGTTCTATCTCTAATAGGCGTGCCTTTATGTAAAAATGCTCCAAAAAACTTGTAAAGAAGTCGCACACATGTCATATCTGGTACGCAGATGAGTTATGGTCTGTATATATGTGATCTATGGGTTTGGCAAGTGGGGCTTTAGGTAACATTCTAAAAACAGCGATAAATGTGCAACCGTTTACATGGTTTGCATCATAAGTGTGTTGTCAACAGCTTTTATTTTATTAATATGCATGATGGGCATGGCTTATGAATATCTTATCTAGAATATATTATGGTATGCAATGCCAGTTAGCATCAAACTTGAAAATGAACCAACAATGAAGGAATGCATCGGAACCACTACAAATTTTGGCTTTCTTGTTGTTTATTTCCTTGTGCTATTTATCTTGTCATGTTAACAAAGTTCAAACTAATTCTCCACTTTTACCTTCCAACCAGAAAAAAAAATGTAACTGGGAAGGGAAAATCTTCTGATTGGGTGGGAAGAGCATTTTGCTGCTTGCCTCCTACATCTCTGCTCATATTATATCTCCACCTACGTCTCTGTTCATGTTTATATCTCCAGTGGCGCAACAATAGGGTGGGTAAACCCTGTGGGCCCCCAAGCAAAAAAAAAATCAACATTTGGGGGATCCCGACCTGGGCAATGACATTTTGATTTATAACAGTATTTTTATTTGTACTATTGCAATTTTTCATTTTCATGAAAGAAGTTTTTATCAAGGCCCAGAGTTGAAATTAAAATTTTGGGATCCCAGCCCAAGCAGTGATACTGTAATTTATAAGAGTATTTTCGTTTGTACTTTTGCAATTGTACATTTTCATAAAAGAAGTTTTTATCGTGGCCCAGAGTTAAAATTGAGATTTAGAGGATTCCGGGCCAAGCAATGACACTACGTACAAAACAGTATTTTAATTAGTACTCTTACAAGTTTTCATTTTGATGATAATTGATGTTTGTTTAGGTATTTAAGTTGATATTATGCAAATTTCCAAGTGCAAATTTCCATATGTATAAGATAAGCCACATTTACTTCACAGTATAGAGGGATTTTACAACTCCAACTCAACTGGTCTCCTTTTTGCAGGGCAGCGGCATCATTGCGTTTCACGCGTCTTCCCACAGCTCAGACACATCACACGTACAACAACATACTAATTGCAGTTTTTTGCTCACTTTCAGTTTTTCTTCATATTTTCCGTAAGTTATATTTTCACCTGGTATATGAAGAGTAAATTTAACGTTAACGCCATCTGATTGTTCGTTATACTCGGACAAAGCCTCCATACCTGATATAAAGTGTTCGCTGCAAATCCTAGCATGTAAGACCTACCGTAGGTTGAAAGCCATTGTGTTGTACAGCAGAAACCCACTTGGAACGCCGATCAGGATCAGATAGAAATCAAGAAAATATCTTTTTATTCCCTCGCACACATCTATTAGTGCAACCAACGGCACAGCAGTATTCCAGCATAGTTATCTTACAAAAATAATCTTACAAAAATAATCTTACATAACAACATGCAAACATATGTAAGTCTAATCAAGTGTACAGCAGACGACAGTGGTTTTGACCGACAAAATGGTGATGTAAACAAAGTCACGTGACCTCGTGACTTTAACTGAAACACCCTTATTGAAAACTCTGTAGCCTTGGAGAATAAATTAGAGATTCTGATGCAATAACGATTCAGCATTTCTTGACTACCTCGAGAATGTCATAATTTCTTCAACAACTTCCTGTGTGTATATTCAACAAAAACTTTGCAAACTTTGTGTAAATGGACCCATGATTGTAGCCAGAGCTTCTAAAGGTGCAGATATGGGGACCAAAGTCTTCTAGAAGTATTATGATGCAGCTAGCCTGCATCAAAGAAGGAGACACTCCTGATACTTTATATCCCCTCTTCCCAAGCTAAGTTGGACTGGGGTTATATGTTTATTTGGAAGTAGGTCATATGTTTTTGACTACATTCATACATTTGTCAGCAACATATCTCAAGAAATAATGATTGGATTTTGATTTAAATATGTTGTTAGATTTGATTAGTGCTAAAGAAAGAGTGAGTTAGACTTCAGGTGCATTGGTGTTGTGAAATGACACAAATAGGGAATATTTTAATATTATTAATTTGTCATAAGGTAGATAATCCTCATGTAGATAATCCTCAATGTAGATAATCCTCACATATGTGTTTTGAGCAAAGGCATGCAAGATAGACTTAATGTTACAATAAGCATGAAGGATGCATTGAAGTATAAGATTGACATAAATGGGGGTCTTTAGACATAAATGGGGGTCTTCAGACATAAATGGGGTCTTCAGACAGAAATAGGGGTCTCTAGACAGAAATGGGGGTCTTTAGACAGAAATGAGGGTCTTTAGACAGAAATAGGGGTCTTTAGACAAATGGGGTCTTTAGATAGGAACATTAAAGGGTTCAAGCAGCTCCCATTTTAAATGGAAGAGGAACTCAAAAGAAACAAAATGGTGAAGATTGCTTTCCAAAATTGTATTCCTTTAACTTTAAAGTTTGTTATCATATGTGTAGAAACAACTGAAATTAGACTAGTTGTGATGTCATAGCTTCAGATTCCTCAAGGTCTAGTATTCTATCATATTTTGTCCCACGATTTTGTGGTTTAAAACCATTGGATATGTCAGGAAAGTAGTAAAACTGAATCTTCTAAGGGTAATTATAATTTACCACCTGAAGAAAATTTGAGGAAAATAATTCAAATAGGAAAAAGTTGAATAAATTTTCTTTAATATACATAAGCAATTGTTGAGAATATGAGGATGAGGTCGCTAACCTTCCATAGTAAACTTACTACACCAATCATTTCTACATAGATAAGACCTTTAAGCCAGAGTATCTCCTTAACGGAATAATATTTTCTTTACCTCTTTGTTTCTTTTGAAGTCCTTTTCCAATTAAGATGGACTTGCTTGACCCCTGAACCAATCTTTTATGGATACAAACTCAAAAGAAATCAGTCAAAAGGTAGATAATTCTAATTTGTGTGGAAGAAAAGTGAGCAAGATAGATCAAAACTTCAAAGGAGCGTTTGGGGGTGAAACTTGGTGCCAGGAATTTGATTGAGGGGCAGTTTTGTCTCATGGGGGGGGGGGAGGGCAATGCTTATAACTCTGACAATATATGTCACTTTACAACAGTTTCTGAGGGTCAAGTAACCCAACCCAGATTTTCATTAAAAAAGAAGTTAGGTGAAATAAATTTAGTTTAAGGGGGTCATAATGTATCTCTTTCTAGTAATTTACACAAAAGGTTTATGTTGTGGGTTCCTAATACCCTCCCTGAGATGTGACTCTTGCCCCTCCCCCTCCCTCCCCCTCTCAACAAGAACCTTAGAACCAATTAACCTTTCCAGGTTTCCAAGTAGGCCAAGCCCACCATAGCAACGCGGTAACTGTGGGGCAAACAAACCTCAAATCCGCAATCGTGCATTAATAATGCGTTGACATTTAAATGTTTGCGAGGCCTGCCGCAAACTTTGATTCATTTATGTCACTTCAGGATTTTTTTAATTTTTAGCAAGTAGGATAAACAAAATTCAGTTTGCTAACTGTTCTGAGTAACAGCAATCAGATTTACAAAGCCTGCAGCGGGCCCGTAAGCGCAATGTTTGTTCACCATTTTGCCGTCACTCAGTCTGTGTGCAGAAATTTGTTTTGTACAGTAAGCTGCATTGACTACACAAGTGCGCGCCGTTAGCTAGCTGTACTGTACCAATACCGCATAGAATCTTTGCCCCCACCTAGTTACGCAGATTTTGTTGTTAGGCAAATTCGTGTGGTGATTGGTTAAAACAAGCTGTCAATTATTCAAGCCAGAAAAGTTAATTGCTCAACCATGGAGTTCAAAGAGTTCCATGCCCATACCCTCTGTAGTATTCTTTTCCGCAATATGGGTAACAGAACAAAATTCATTTTTTTTCAAACCTGAAGTTATATTCAATATTTTTGAAATGCGTTGTTTTTGAAGGCACGGTAACATTAATGCACATTGCCGTGGTTATAGACGGTTTTTAGTATTAATTGAATTATGATTTTATCTTAATTTTCACAGTGCCATATTTTACCACCTTTGTCTTTTTTATTTATTTTGTATTGTGTGCTGGTGTCTATTGATGTGAATCATGGTCAGATGATTTTGTATTGTGTGCTGGTGTCTATCGATGTGAATCATGGTCAGATGATTTTGTATTGTGTGCTGGTGTCTATTGATGTGAATCATGGTCAGATGATTTTGTATTGTGTGCTGGTGTCTATTGATGTGAATCATGGTCAGATGATTTTGTAGTGTGTGCTGGTGTCTATTGATGTGAATCATGGTCAGATGATTTTGTAGTGTGTGCTGGTGTCTATTGATGTGAATCACGGTCAGATGATTTTGTATTGTGTGCTGGTGTCTATTGATGTGAATCATGGTCAGATGATTTTGTAGTGTGTGCTGGTGTCTATTGATGTGAATCACGGTCAGATGATTTTGTAGTGTGTGCTGGTGTCTATTGATGTGAATCATGGTCAGATGATTTTGTAGTGTGTGCTGGTGTCTATTGATGTGAATCATGGTCAGATGATTTTGTAGTGTGTGCTGGTGTCTATTGATGGGAATCATGGTCAGATGATTTTGTAGTGTGTGCTGGTGTCTATTGATGTGAATCATGGTCAGAAGATTTTGTAGTGTGTGCTGGTGTCTATTGATGTGAATCATGGTCAGATGATTTTGTATTGTGTGCTGGTGTCTATTGATGTGAATCATGGTCAGATGATTTTGTAGTGTGTGCTGGTGTCTATTGATGTGAATCATGGTCAGATGATTTTGTAGTGTGTGCTGGTGTCTATTGATGTGAATCATGGTCAGATGATTTTGTAGTGTGTGCTGGTGTCTATTGATGTGAATCATGGTCAGATGATTTTGTAGTGTGTGCTGGTGTCTATTGATGTGAATCACGGTCAGATGATTTTGTATTGTGTGCTGGTGTCTATTGATGTGAATCATGGTCAGATGATTTTGTATTGTGTGCTGGTGTCTATTGATGTTAATCATGGTCAGATGATTTGTTAGTTTATAAACTTTTGCAAAGTGGCCAAGTACTTCAAAAGATATTAAAGAAAAACTCTGCATTGTTTTGTGTACTTTTTTAGACAAGACTTCATATGATGTTTGTAAGCATAGACTTTAATGGTTACCCATTGGACCTGTTGGGAGGTACATGCTTCATTATCCACCTTCCAGCAAAACTTTCCAAAGCCCTGCCGTGCTTCCACATTACTTATTAGAAAATAAATGGTAGATATCACGTGTACATCTACAATTGGATATGATTTGTTTCGTCCACATTAGAATATGGCAATTTGTCTTCCTGTAGCAAAACGTACAAAGATATTTAAAAAGATAAATAAATATGAAAGTTCTCAATATAAAAGTTATATAAAATAACAGTAGATTAGGAAAAATTAAAATTTTGGTAAATATTATTTAATGGTAATAAACAACATCCATGAGATGTAAGACATTATATATATATGTAGGCCTGTATGCACGCGGGCCTGTATGCACGCGGGCCTGTATGCACGCGGGCCTGTATGCACGCGGGCCTGTATGCACGCGGGCCTGTATGCACGCGGGCCTGTATGCACGCGGGCCTGTATGCACGCGGGCCTGTATGCACGCGGGCCTGTATGCACGCGGGCCTGTATGCACGCGGGCCTGTATGCACGCGGGCCTGTATGCACGCGGGCCTGTATGCACGCGGGCCTGTATATATATATATATATAAATAAATATATACATAAATATATATTTAAATATATATTTAAATATATATATATATAAAATTATCTGACCGCTTTTAAGTTGAACAGGGAAATAGACAAGATAGCGTTGGACAAATGAAATCCTGAATCTGTTATGCTTGGACTGTACGTGGCATACAAAGTCTTTTCGTGAACGGCAGAAAATATATAGTGGAAAGAACGGATGTGTGTTGTCATTTAATATTTTAGTTATTTTTCGGTGCATCATGTCATTGTAGAGATCAGAGACGGATTTCAGACATATGTTATCACCAACAACACTGCTTGCGGCCCTTGCGATCTCCTTCAGTTTACTAGTTGAATCTTTTGTAATCAGCCCAAATATACAGATATTACATATTATAGTTACTTTCTTGCTCCGTTGGCCTGGTCTTGCTTTGAAATTTTCCTTGGTCAATTTTAAAGGTATATGGACAGGTAAAGATTTTCTATGCACGAGAACAAGCTCTAAATTATCACCAAAAAAATAAATTATTACCAGGAAAGTAAAGTATCACTAGGAATGTTTTTAATTTATGTCAGAAGCACCTATAATTTCCGAACCTTAATGCAGAACCTTAGCTAGTTCAGGAGATACCCCTCTTCAAGAGAAAAAAATAAATTCTCCGGAACGGGGAAACCTATGTAAATTATGTAACTTCCGGATTTCCATTTACAAGTGTTTTGATCTACGGTTTTTAATTAGCTTATATGCGGTCATTGTATGTGCGAAGTGACAAGGCTGCCTTGTGTGCATACCTGTTTGTGCAATGGACATTCTCTTTCTTGTTTGGTACTGGATGGTGTCTGCGGTACTTCGATAATCCCCAGCGTAAGCAGGGCAGAATTTGTAAGCGTTATTAGATATCTCTTAAACAGTTAAACGGCGTGGTGGGTGTCTATTTGGTAAAATGAAGTAGCTTTGAGGGTACGAGCCTTGGGATACAGAAACAAGAGAAGTACCGTTAAGGAACCTATTGCAAACAAAAACAGCTTCTGAAAAGGTAGAATGAAGAATACAAATACAAAGAAAATAGGTCAATATTATGTACACAACGAGATTGCTTCATACGGAAAACATGAAGAGATAAATTCATCTTCTCACTTAAAGAAATAATGCAAAAGATAACTCCATATAAAACTATTCAATTATAATCAAACCAACGACCAAAAATGTAATGTAATTCAGAATGAGAATGGCAAGAAGACACCTGAAGTATGTTCTCTTTGTAAACAAATGAAGGTGGTTGATTAACAATGAGTACCCAATCGGATTCAGAAATTATTAGTCTAAACTGCCGTTTAAGTCAATAATTTGATTCACAACACATTAGAACATACTTTTGCAGCAACTTTCGTAATAGATTTCTTCACCTGAAAAATTCCTAACTATGAAAGAATCATTAACTCAAATGAAACCAAACCTTATCAATAGCAAGCTTAATATCAAGTTACTTACATTTATATGAAATAAAACTAAATTTTAAAATTCAACAATGTCTTCGTAAAAACGAACATACATTCCTTACGACTGTTAACAGAAATGGCACCAAGCTTCCTGAATGTAATTAAAACATAAACATAAGCACAAGAAAACACTGCTAACAAATTTGTGATGCACCACATTCCAGTACAAAATAATTATGAATGAGTAAACCAATAAATTGAGAAATAACATTATCTGATTTCATGTGAAACTAACAAAAAAAACATTTGGAAAGAATCCCTCTCAGAATGTTACCTCACATATAACACAAATTTAAAATGAAGACAGAACAGAGTTCGCAACTGAATGATTGCTGAGAAAAGTAACTAATTTGCTGCCTAACTTTGGAAAGAATTTGATTTCTGTTCAATAATTAGTAAGACAATACAAATTCTTTCTTTCCCCTATAAAACCCAAATTCAAGCCTCGTGCGAGAACCATTACTCACCGTCCCAATATTTACAGCTTGATGTACTCAAAGGAAGCGGTCGGAAAATAGACACGGGACATCAACATCTAGAGAAATAAATATTTACACTTAACGAAATATAAGTGCCTCCGTTTTACTGTGGTGTAGGGGTTGTCATACATGTCTACAGACCACGAGGCCCTGGGTTGGGTAGACACGGCAGTGCACCACAACTGGTTACCAAAAGCCGTGGACATTGACTTGGTTGTCGATGTTATGTCTGTTCGTACGTCGTACCTGTGTTCTCGTCCGGGTCGTATTAAGCGTTTCGTGATAGCATTGTTACTATCATAACCGAATAAGCAGGCCGTCATTGTAATTGTGTGTTCGTCGTCGTCGACAGCTCACCATCATGATTCGGAACAACTCAAAATTGAAATACAAAAATTAAGATACTACCCCATCTTTATGCAAAATAATCATAAGAATATAAACCATGGAACACAGTGATATTGGGATAACATGCATACATATGATCAAAGAGCTTTTTGATATGATTAAACAATGCTCAACATAATCAGTGGAGAAATATATATAAGTGATCAGTCTTGATCTTTGACTATCAGATGACACACCTAGACTAAAGGTATAATCCAACACCTGACAATAGAATTTTACCTACTCAGGGAAAATGTATCTTCATATTAGAGTAATACCTAACTACAAGAACATCAATCATAGTTTTATCATAATTTCGTTATTAAATATTTCCAAAACAACAAAATAGAAATAAGAAATTTCACAGTGCAGGAAGACGCCTTTACTAGGTCACAGTCAAATGGCAAAAGCACAACAAAAGAAAATTATAATTACCACATACCCACGCTAGGGCGAAGCACTTAGCGGATGTACCTTACCTAAGGATTATGTATGATATTACACTTGGTGAAGCAATTTCCCTTCATGTAACATCAGTAAAGGTGGTAGCTATGTAGAAAACGAGCAAACATCACTAAAAAAAGGTGGAATTTCCCCTAAACCTGATTCTTACTATAAGGGCTACATTACCCAATGCTCCGAAATGTGAGTAACAAGGCAAACAGTAAATGAGTCATCCCTGGACAATAAACTATACTCCAGCTGTTGATGAGGATAAACAAAGGGTCTCTTCACAGAACGTAATGAGGTAAATATAAGGGCAGCAACTCTTTATTGATAAAAGGTAGAAATATCACCCTAATTACATTGGGAACCGGATAGTTTGTAGATTAATAAGTATAAATTTTGTCAATGAAATTGACCCTGGTTATAAAATTTCTAGAACCCATAAAAGTTGTGTGCCATAGCGTTATGCTCTTTCGTTAGAGACATCATTGGTAATCTTCAAAATGGCGTCTCAAATTTTCCCCTGTTCGGGGGAAAATAATTTTCTCCTGAAGAGGAGAATCTCCTGAACTGTTAGGAGACCTTAAGATTAATGAAGGGACCGAGACACAGCCTTCACTTCATATGACATTGTTTAGCGTAAAATATAACATACCAGCTTGTAAATTATTGGGGGCCATGGCCCCATTGGCTCCTACGACCCTGTTAATGTATGCAAATGTTATTATGTATGAAAGAGAGTACAGTTCAAAACATTTCATGTCATTTTTTAGATTTATGTCCAAAATTTAAGTCACTGATACAGTGGCATAGCTCTAAGCACTGGCATGTTTGGGTGAGGGGCAAGAGTGGAGCAGAGTTACATTTTGCGGGGTGAGATTAATAATGAATGGACAATTATACTATATTCTGTCATTCCATTTGGGGGAAACAGAGGGCAGGGCCTTTGAAATGTGTGAATCCCTCTCCCTCCCTCTGGCTACGCCCCTGCACTGATAATAATCAGATTGTTTTGCCCTGCTAAAGTTTGATTGAGGGTATGATAGAGATTCAAACCTTTGTTGTATTCATGTGTTCCCATTCAAATAATGGGGAGATTGAAAAACAATAGTTAACATAAGAAAATGTATCGGTTTTCTATGATGTCACAAAATTTGCATGAGTTATTGTACCTTAAAATTCAAAGTGCTGTATAATTGTCAATTTGTAATCAATTTTGTTCAAACCTTTTGCTATTTTTGTGGTTTATTACATATTTTCATCCAATTGCGCTCAATGTGTTGCTACCTAGGTCTTCAACCATAAAAACAGTGTTTATAGAGAATCTTGTATCCTTTTTTTCTACATGTTGGTACCCAAGCCACACTGAAAAATGTTATTATTGCCCAGCGTACAGGGAGGTTGTGAAGCCTAAACCTAACCTGTCAGGATGACCTAACCTGTTAGGATGAGGATGCTTCGCTGTAAACCCTCCCTGTATCATGGGCAATTTATCACTTTTCTTATGTCACTTTGTTCTCCTCTTTATGTAACTCAATAGGTAGGTATATTTCTAATGGAGATTAATCTCTGAGAAGTGAATTTCAGTCAACAAAATTTCCCCATATTTTTGGTGAGCATAATGCGAAGCATAACCAGATAACACGAAGCACAATGTGAACCTATATGTATGTAATGGCGATTTCGTCCTGCCTGCCGGCCGTCCACATTTTTTCCTGAGGTTTTCTCAAAAATGTTAAAAAGAATTGAGAATTGCTCAGAAAATATTAAAGTTTCTTCAGAGTTCCTTAGAAAAAGTTTAAAGTTTCTTCAGATATCTTTATGGAAGGTTAGAATGTCCTTACAAAATTTTAAGTTTTTCAGAGACACTTAAGACAGATTGAAGGCTATTTTCCTTAAAGTCTGCAAAAGATTTTATATTTCCTCAAAAGATAACTGTAAATTGATATTATTTTCTAATACTCTTCAGAGAATCTTCAAGCGTCTATCTCGTAACACTGGAGATTTAAAAAATTTAAAATTCTTTAAATATTTGGGCACCAAGGGTTGTATTGGGCATGATTATTAAACTGCGCCTTTATTTTTGTAGTCATAGTATGCTCAGTCAGGGAGTGTGACAGGATGTGACTGCATATGGACATAGGGACGGATGCCATGTGGAAGGAACTTGGATGGGGGCCATGCGAGACATACGATATAATATATACCATGTGATATACATTAAGGGCTATATCAGGCCTAATTATTTGCCTCTGCCTTGTTTTGTTTTTTCTTATTCAGCAGCTCATTTGCATATTAGTTATTATATGAACTGACACTTTCATACATATTATGCTCAATCAGGGACTCTGATAGGTAGGATGATACTTCTTATGGAGCCTATGGGATGCCATGTGGGACATGGGGTTGATGCCATGTGGAACAGGGTGGAATGCCAGTAGGGTAGAATGCCATGGGATGGAATGTCATGTAGGACATGGTATGGGATGTCATGTGTGACATGGGGTGGGATGCCATGTGGGACATGGGGTGGGATGCCACGAGTGACATAGGTTGGGAAGCCATGTGTGACATAGGGTAGGAGGCTATGTGGGACATAATGTAGAATGTCATTGGGAGGGATACCATGTGGAACATATGGTGGGATTCAATGTGGGACATAAGGTGGGATGCCATGTGGGACACCAGATGGAAAGCCACTGATGCAGGACATACGGTGGAATGCCATGGAGGACATAGGGAGAGATGCCATGTGGGAGACAGGAAGGAAAGCCATGTGGGACATAGGGAGGGATGTCATGTGGGTCATAGTGTGGGATGCCATGTGGGACATGGTGGAGTGCCATGTGGGACATATGGTGGGATGCCATGTGAGACATACTGTATGGTGGAATGCCATGTGAGAGATATGGTGGACTGCCATGTGGGACAAGGCATGGGATGGGATGCCATGTGGGGCATTGGGTGGGATGTAATTTGGTACATAGGATGGGATCCATGTGGGACATAGGGTGGGATACCATGTGGGTCATATGATGGGATGCCATGTGGGACATATGGTGGAATGTCATGTGGGACAAGGGATGGAATGGGATGTCATTTGGGACATGGGGTGGGATGCCATGTGGGAGATATGGTGGAATGTCATGCGGGACAAGGGATGGGATGGAATGTCCTGTGGGACATGGGGTGGGATCCTATGTGGGACATGGGATGCCATGTGGGACTTAGTGTGAGATGCCATTTTCATAATTGGCCAGGTCAAATGATATGGGTGTCAATTTGCATAGGCATGCAAACCGTGACGGTATTTACCGTTCTAGTTTTCTTTTAATTTTGGATCGGTGGGTGAATATATCTAAAATATACCTTGTATGTAGTAGCCTCCACTCAGAATTTCTTTTGAAAAATATACGCACTGTTACACATTTCTGGCACAGGGAACGATGTGTTCCTACTGCAGACTTTTGAAATTCGTTGTATTCTAGACTTGTAATGATATACGGGGTAATTATGATTGTATGTATACTTTATTTATTTCTCTTAAAAACTGATATATGCCCATTTAGAGTAAGTTTTGATGTTTTTATACGACATGCAATTTTTTGTGAAATCAAGGGGGCTCAAAATAAAAAGCAGTTTTAAAAATTTACTTTGGAAAGAAAGTGGCAAAATCGGACTTGCATGCTTTCCAACATGAGTACCCTAGAGCTATAGGCGCGATTTGATAAGGCAAGGGGAAAATTCTCCTCCCCCTTCTTTCACTTTCTCCGCCCCCTAATGTTTTTGCGAATTTGTATTTGTTTGTATGGTGATATTTTGCATCTGAGCATGGTTTTGTAGTTTCCTCTCCCCCTACTTTTGACTCCCCCTCCCCACTTTTGACTTTTTTCTCCACTTTCGGTAGGAAAATCCCGCCCATGTCTAAAGTCCCATCCAAATGCTTCCTTTTTTTATATTTCTTTTAACTATTTACAATTTAATTTCAATTTTTGTTTTTAAGTATTTTCTGTCAAAAAATAGACATGCGTGACTATGAAACCCCGTTTGGTCGAAATTCCCAAAATAAAATAAAATGTCTTTGTAGTTTTTTAGATTAGGGCCTATAAAACAATAGGTTATTACCCCACATGCAACAAGTAATTCTTGCTCATGCAGCTTATTAAAAACACTCCCCCTCCCTTTCGTTCTTTTTGGAGGAGAAGTGTGTCCATCATTGTGTCTGTTTGTGAAGGAGAATTATGGCCCTTTGCTCATGTCACCTGTACTATGAAATGGGAACTGTTAATGTTGGGACCTTACAATACCCTTCCTTGATTACAGCTAGAGATATCCATGCCTTCCGAAGTTAGACCCATGCTGCGTGATTGAAGAAGAAAATCCTTACATCACGACAGCACTTTTTTTGGTCCATGAGGACACCCTATTTTGTTCTCAGTGGCGTCGGTAGCAGATCGGGGTCATCATAAGCAGGGGCGGGGCGTGTGATGTTTATTTGTGGGGGGACTACCAAATTCATACCTAATCTAACTACTTTATTCACCCTCTACCAAAAAGTGCTACAACATATTTTGGCTAAGTGTGATATTCTTATGACTGGCGAGGGGCGGGGGTGGGGGGAGCAAACACAAGATTTGTGTTGATTGAGGGGGAAAGTAACACTAATGAAAAATATTGACAAGTGCTCCCCTTGTCCCCCTTGCCACTGGTCATAAGTCCACTTCAAATTTCAGAAAGTCCAGTGTTGGCCTCCTCTTTTTTTAGCAAACCTAATTTATGTTCATTGAAAAGCAAAGCCGCAACAAAAATATCAATTAAAGATTAATGAATAATATAAAATGCATCAAGTTTCAGAGGGCTTCGACTGTTCAAAGGAGAAATATTTTGGTTCATTTGAATAAATATCTGAATTTTGGACTCCAAAGAAATTGTTCGTTTGGTATCATCTTGAATTAAGCCTTTGTAAATGCTCAATAAAGGTAATATCAGAAGCCATACAAAAACTGATGAAAGATTTATACCTGCTTACAATTTATTGGGCTGATAACCAGATATATAATATAATTTGTAATTAAGATAACCAGATATATTATACAATTAGTAATTAAGATAACCAGATATATAATACAATTCGTAAGATAACCAGATATATAATACAATTCATAAGATAACCAGATATATAATACAATTCGTAATTAAGATAACCAGATATATAATACAATTCGTAATTAAGATAACCAGATATATAATACAATTCGTAATTGAAATAACTAGATATATAATACAATTCGTAATTAAGATAAGCAGATATATGATACAATTCGTAATCAAGATAACCAGATATATAATACAATTCGAAATTAAGATAACCATATATATAATACAATTCTGTAATTAAGATGACCAAATATATAATACAATCTGTAATTAAGATAAGCAAATATATAATGCAATTCGTAATTAAGATAACCAAATATATAATGCAATTCGTAATTAGAATAACCATATTTAAAATACAATTCGTAATTAAGATAACCATATATATAATACAATTCGTAATTAAGATAACCAAATATATAATATAATTCGTAATTAAGATTAATCTCAATCATCATTTAATTCTGCACTCAACAAGTGTGGTAACAGGTTTCAGTTCTCAAAATAAAACGATGCAACCCCCCACCCTAGTGTTATCGCGGGGAAGGTGGGTTTCTGCCCCCTTCCTCCCCCTTTATAATTTGCCAACCTATAATGGTGCTCCCGGCCACCCACGTGACGTGACGCACCATAATACTGTTCAGTCCCTTAAGCATTATAAGGGCTTTACGAGTTCAGACCTGGAGTTCACTGAGCCCGACAGCTAGCAGCCTATGCAGTTAGAAGTCGATGAAACGTTCGGTGAAACGTTCGTAGAGACGTTTTGCATGTTGCGCTAACCATGGGCTGCATCGTAGCCTATTTTAACATACTAAGTTGTGGGGACATTTCCAGAAAAGGGTAGATGATGATCGCGCTATAGCTTTTGGGTGGAAAATAGAAGGTAAAGGAACATGCTGACATGGGAAGACCTAGGATAACATGGAGGAGAATGGTCGAGAAGGAGAGAGACGGCAGGGTGGAGATCGTGGACTGATGTAAGAAAGAGATCAGATGAAAGGAGAGTTGATGTCCGTATGCGCCTCCTGGCGCGGAGAGAATTATTGTATAAGGAAGTGGGACAAATGTCCTCATTCCTTTGTATTGCCTTCCTCCCCCCCCCCCTTCCCCACCCCCACCTAGTGATGAGCTTTCTGACCCTAGGAAATATCCCTATGGAATGAATATAATGTTAAGATGATAAGTAATAAATTAAAAGTCAGACACCATATTGGGATTTTTTCAATCGTCAATTTTTGGGAAATCTCATTCAATTTTCGTAATATTTTCTTCATTTTCGTAAAATTTACCCAACTTTTTGGGCACTGTCTTTCATTTTCGGAATTTTTTTTCAATATTAGAGAAGTTACCTTCAAAGTTCAAAGTTTTCAGGAAATTTCACTCATGCAATTTTCGTAAAATTTCTTTCATTGTCATTTAATTTCCTTCAATTTTTGTGCAATTTCATTCATTTTCGGGAACTTTTCTTCAATTTTGAGCAATTGTCTTCAATTTTCACCAAATGTTTGTCAATTTTCGTCAAATTTCCATCATTTCTCGTAAATTTTCCTTCATTTTCGTAAAATTTGCTTAAATTTTTCGGACAATGTCTTTCATTTTCAGTACATTTCTTCAATATTTGAGAGTTATTTTCAAAGTTTTCGGAAAATTTCCCTCATTCAATTTTCGTAACATTTCCTTCATTTTCAAAAAATTTGCTTAGATTTTGTGCAATTTCCTTCTTTTTTGTAAAGATTCCTTTAATTTTCGTGAAATTTCCTTCATTTTTGTGAAATTTCTTCAATTTTTGAGATGTTCGTGCAATTTGCTTCATTTTCTGAAATTTGTTGTTCAATTTTCGAGAAGTTTCTATCAATTTTTGAAACATTTCCTTCAATTTTCTGACAATATCAATCATTTTCGTGAAATTTGCTTCTGAAGCAAAAAAAATGATTTTGTTGTTCATTTCCGTGAGTATGCTCCTCATTTTCGGGACAAAATTTTCATTTTTGAGAAGTTCTCTTTAATTTTCGGGAATAGCTGCTTCAATTTTTGTAAAATTTTGTTCATTTTCGGGAGTTTTTCATAAATTTTCGGGAATTTGGCTTCCAATTTTTGCGATATTTTCTTCAATTTTGGCAAACATTCCTTCATTTTCGTGAAATTTGCTTCAAATTTCGTGCAATTTAATTCATTTTGGGGATTTTTTCCTTAAATTTTGGGAAGTTGTTTTCAATTTTTGTGAAATTTTTGTAACATTTCCTTCATTTTCGTGAAATCTGCTTTAAAATTTGAGAGATTTCGTTCATTTTCGTGATTTTTTGGAAATTGTTGCAAAATTTTACCTATATTTTCAATCATTTTACGACCTTTCCCTTTACTTTTTGGACCGTGATAAGAGACTCATACATTTTTTTTTAGCTTTGTTGAGAAATATGATCAAATCTGTCCCCCACCCCCTCCTTCAAATGTTTTCTATACGCCGTTGGCCTAGAAGATATTAAGCAAATTGTGAACATTTTAGGCGCTTTACGAACATGCACTACAGTAATTTTCTAGTTTTCATTCTTGTTAGCGCCATAAAATCGTAAAATGAATGTCTTGCTTATGATAGAGCTTCACTCCTGTGTACCCATTTCTCCCTGCGGTGTTTATAATTTGTTATAATGTTTTTTTAGATATGGCTAGTTTTGATATTTAATTGAAGAAATTTCGATATTTAAGGTCCGAAATTTCCTTATATTTCTAGATTTTGATCCAGAATTATTTTTTTGTTTCGATTGTAACTAGATGTTTCATCTAAAATGTTCAAATTCTTCCTAACTTTAGTCCTAAATGTCCCGATTTTACTGCATAATATCCTGAAATTTTCTAATTGTTTCGAAATATGGTCTAAAACCTCCTGAAATTACTAGTTTCCAATTAAACAGGGCCACCAGCAATTTTCGGACTGATCAAATTTCTCAAATTCAGCCATACTGCCGAGCTTACAAAATCACTTTAGGGTTTCTGAAAAA
>JAIGNY010004505.1:97500-102500 GCA_020152595.1 Chiridota heheva
AATATCACCTATTTACAAAACTTGTTCACTGTGTTTACGAAATACAAATTCAGTGTGATGCTACTTTCTCCTGACAGCCTGAAGGAAATGTATAATATTCCACCATAAAAATGAATAAGTATACTAGGTGTGTAAATACAGACATATAGCGGTATATCATGGATCTTTATCCGTTGCCGAGATGGTTTGTTGTAAAATGGAGCCGAGGAGAACTTCGAAAGACGACAATATATGTGATATCTCTGACGTCATTTAATGTTTTTTGTTTTGCATTTCAAAATGCATTAGTCCTTTTTTTAGGCACGAGTATTTATGCATGTATGTATGTCTGTATATAGTGCTTAATGAAATAAAAGCTTCAATTGCACATTCAGAATTAGATGTTCAGTATATCTCTTAAATTCAAACGACCGTTGTATAATGTTTATCCACATTTGACGTCTCTTATTTGCGAAGCCATCTTCATAAGATGTCTCGATTTTCCATTTCTATCAAACTAAAGCGATCGTAAAAGTCTTTGTTACCAGTTCTATGCATTCAAAGACAAATGACCTTCCAAATGACGTAAATGTCCATCGTTGATTCACAACTTGCGTTATATCAGTATATCCAGCTGACGTTTCATTATTTCAATGTTTAAATGTATTATCAAGCATAATCAATCCATATTGTTAGAGCAGGGAGTTGCCACTATATATTCGTGCACTCCACGCAGCCCCACACAGTTGTAAAATATTAGAATGTCTTATCGAATAAACAAAATAAGTGAAAATGTCAGTTTTAATTTACCGTCAAAAATCAGCACTGAAGCAGAAAAAACATAATCCTCGTGAAATTAACTTGTGAGCAAAGTGTTTATGCAGTTTTGGTTATAAGGATACGACAGCATATTGACAGGAAGATGTCGTTATCATTATGTGAAAAGCCAATATGTAGTTGCAGGTTATACACACCTAAAGGAAGTTGATTTCATCAAGTCGATGAAAATCATTGAATTTGCATTTATTTTCATTGATTTGTGATTTGAAAGAAGTGATATAATTTATATGCAATTAAAAACGCATTTCGTTAACATATAAAATGCACACCGAAATGAGATCGAAAGTTTGAAGAATTATAAGACAAGAGACCGTCTTTCAAATGCGGTAGAAATGTTAGGTTTGCGAGTGATCCAGCTTAAATAAAAGGTGCATAAACACATTCAGAAATGAACGTCGTTTTGCTGGTAACCGTCACCTCCTGTCTTCAATTTCCCATTTTGATAGAATCTGCGGTGTTATCGATCAGACATTTGCCGTACCAAACATATGGGTTCACATGTGTTATCGATAACATTACAGATTTCTCACAATCATTAAGAAAAATTATAAAAAAACCCGGAAGTGACGTTAGCAGGACGACAGCGCTCACTTCTAATTTCTTTATGAGCAGATGGGACGATACTTCTTTTACAATGGCGTAGTTATACATTTCTTTCGGGAAGGCAAAAACCAATTGCGGCGCCAAAATATTGTTCTACACTATAGGGGAGGAGCAATTAACCTTTCCACGTTTCCAAATAGGCCACGCCTACCATAGCAAGGCGGTAACTGTGGGACAAACAAACCTTAAATCCGCAATCGTGCATTACCAATGCTTTGATATATAAATGTTCGCAAGGCCTGCCTTGATTCATTGCTTTCATTGCTTTCATTCATGTATGGCACTTCTCAGGATCTTTAGAGTTTTTAGCAAATAGGTTAAACAAAATTCACTTTGCTAACTGTTCTGGGTAAATTCAATCAGATTTACAAAGCCTGCAGAGAGTCTGTAAGCGCAACTTTTGTTCACCATTTTGCCGTCACTGTGTGTGTGCAGAAATTTGTTTTGTATGGTAAGTTGTATTGACTACATGAGCGCGCGCCGCTAACTAGCTGTACTGTACCAGTATCGCGTAGGATGTTTGCCCCACTTAGTTACACAGATTTTGTAGCTAGGCAAATTCGTGCGGTGATTGGTTAAAACAAGCTGTCAATCATTAAACCTAGAAAGGTTAATTGCGTTCAATTAGAGCATACATTGATTATGACATGTATGATGCTTTTTTCAGACTATCTACTTTTTCAAATCTGAATAAGAAATTTCCGGATAACTAATTTAAATAATGTCACATGGCCGAGATTCACGTGTCCATAATGGACCAATTGTATACTGGAGGAATCTTATTGACCAACAAAATACTGGAGGAATCTTGGCAGTCTGCACAATTCACGAGCGGTATGGGACCAAGCGTGTGAAGAAGAAAAAGATCACGTTTTCAAGCGCACGTATCATACGTGCGTTATGTATGAAGGAAAAACGCGCGTATTGCTGCTTACACTTTTTTCCCTCAAACCTGCACCTGATGGGAAACAATGAAAAATTTCCCCCAACATTTGAGTGGTCGAAGTACTGAAGAAATTACATTCGGCTAAACTCGGTTTGAAAAGGTCTATACCTTTTCAAACCGAGTTTAGCCGAACGTGAAACATCAGGGTACTTTAACTAATAAAATGCCGGGAAATTTTCGTTTTTACTAACCAACCAATCAGCTGCAGGGAAAACTGTAGACAAGAACAATACGCGCGCGTATTACCTTCATAAGCTTGTACGCACGTACATAATATATAGTACAACATTACATGTACGACGTACGTACGTAAACGTTATGTGAAATGTATAAGCTTTTGTTGTATGCACACGTAAAGTAGCGTGGGGGAGCCTCATTTCGTGCACTTAAGAAAGAAAATGGCGAAAATTGTATATAAAAAACCCGAGAACTAATACCTTTAAAAATTCCTTGAAGGTATCACTAAACTTCTCATTTTTGTAATGGTGATGAATAAAAAAGAAACTTTTCCATGAAAAAGTCGAGCGATAAGAAATTATAACAAAATTCGAGCGTATTCGTTCAAGTTTGAGGGTCTCCTAATTTCGTGCATCTAATGGTGCACTTTGGCTTATCAATTAGGAAGTCCCTTTAAAACAGTGCAAAATGTTGTTTTCAAACAGTTAACGTATTCAAAATATTGAAACGCCACAAAAAGAGATCATAAATCACTCTTCCGAGTCTTTACAATGGGGGCATAAGATTAACAAGCAATCACACAAAAACACGTTTTGATTTAATAGCTTATTTTTAGTGATATCTGGTGAAAGAATCTACCTAGACCTTTCATTCGTTTCTTTATTATTTTTTTTGTGTGCATAAACACTCACATATTGTTCATCCGAATAAGACTACTAAAATATAACATTTTTGTACCCTATCGCGGGACGGAAATGAACTTTTGTAACGTCATAGCCTTAGGTTAAAGTTTAAGCTCTAAAATATTGATCAGTTTTGAACCCGATGTAACCTTTGTTTAAACTTTTTCTATTTTTTCATTTTCTATTTTTTTTTATACATTTGTTTTATAACTTAGGCCATCATTACATAATAAATGTCCTTCATCCTTACATCAGTGATACCAGATGGATGTGTGTGTCCGAGTGAGAAGGAAAAATTGCTGTTTTTATTGGGTCAGCTGGATCAGTAATTTTTGCAAGGAAAATATCTTTTAGGATGTGAGTTATTTTGCATCTTAAGTAAGAAATATTTGTCTCCCTTCATGCCCTCACCCCAGGAAGCGTCATTTTTACGATTTTGAATGTAAGTTTTAGCTCGTAAGTCCGATTGTTCGAAATTGCTAAACTAGGTGGAATCGAACATATTATGTAGTGCACAAAATCAGGCGGTGCACAAAATCAGGCGGTGCACGAAATCAGGGGGTGCACGAAATCAGGGGGTGCACGAAATCAGAGGGGGTGCACGAAATCAGGGGTGCACGAAATCAAGGGATGCACGAAATCAGGGGGTGCACGAAATCAGAGGGGGTGCACGAAATCAGAGGGGTGCACGAAATCAGGGGTGCACGAAATCAGGGGCACGAAATCAAGGGGTGCACGAAATACGAAATCAGGGGATCACGAAATCAGGAGGTGCACGAAATCAGGGGGTGCATGAAATCAGGGGTGCATGAAATCAGGGGGTGCACGGAATTAGGGGGTGCACGGAATTAGGCTCAGCTACTATATCTAAATTTGCGTCAAAGTTTCAACTGCTCTGTCTGGATATTTTTTTCTTATGGGGACGTTTTTTTGTTGTCATATTTCAAGAGGATCCGTACTGTCTGCCATATTCCAATAGGATCCGTACTGTCTGCCATATTCAAAGAGGATCCGTACTGTCTTCCATTCAGACTGTCTCAATTAAAGAATACGCGATAACCAGGTAAGATTTCAAGTTAAAACTTGGCCCCAGGTACGTTTATAACACTAATGATACGTTCAATGCATGTAGTTGTATGCCCTTGGCCTGTTGTGCACATTAAATGTTGTTTTTGTGAGCGGAACATTGTATGTTCGTTGGGGTTCACATTCCCTCAACATTAAAAGTATTTGTGTACATTTAAAACAAAAATAGGACGGAAAATGGCAAAGATCGTTCAAATTTAGAAACGTTGATGTGCAGTGCGGAGAGCCCAATGGTATGAACTTGTGTCGTTGACCTCACTGCACAAAATGTGAAAATGGTATCGAAAACTTTCGCCAACAAATCCCTTGTTATCTGTGAACGACACCACTAGTTTTGCATAACGGAAAAATTGTGTGAATGGAGAGGATACAGTTTATACAAAGTTTCCTGTTTGGTATGGAATTTTCTAATTAAATCACGCTACTATCTAAGTCTTAGTGAAGTACTTATTTGTGTAGTGGGCCCATATACTGTTGATTATTGTGTGAAATTGTATTTCTAATGGGCTTAACCCCATACGCTAGTGCAGACGATCAGGATTCCTCGGATTTTGATTAGTCCATTATGGGCGCGTGAATTTCGTCAATGTGACATTATTTAAATGACATTTCCGGAAATCAAAAATTCCGATATGAAAAGGTCTATAGGAATATACCAAAATTATGCATCTCATTGCTCAGACCTT